>JASANF010019880.1:0-20579 GCA_030248245.1 Trissonchulus sp. WLG1_4
GATTAACGTGTAAATTTTGTTCTATTTCCGTGTTCTAAATTTCATTACGTTCTATTCCTGATTCACGAGCTCAGTCTAAGTTAAACGTTCGTTTAACTTAAACGCTCGCTAGTGTTAGATTTAGACTAGCCTTTTGGCTAGTCTAAGGTTAGTCTAAGTCATTTTTTAGCGTTTTACTTAAATATTTTTGCAAATTTTTAGTTACTGGTCTTACTGTAACTATAACTGCACTTAAATTAAAGTAAGTTACCTAAAATTTAGGGATGGAAGTCTCGGTCATGGTCTCGGTCTCGGTCTCGGTCAAAACCCGAGACTAGCCCAGTCTCGGTCTCGGTCTCGGTCTCGGTAGTCGAAAAGTCTCGGTTTATACCCGGTCTCGGTTTTTCAAATCTGTGAAAAATTTTCCTGTGGTCCCCCCTTTGGTTTACATTTTGGGCCAGAAATTTTTCTCGGAAGTGTTAAATTCACCACAATTTCACACCAAGCAGTGAGATTCTGTCAATTTTTCCGAAAAAAACTTTATTGTGATTGTTGAGTTTATCAGTAAACACAGTACAACACAAAAATGTATGATTGTGATTAGTTTTATTATTTCATACTATCTTTCAAGTCTGTCTGTATGATTATTATTATATTTCATTCTTTAATATTAGTGTTGGGCTGGTCAACTTTTTATGCCAATTGGTGGCTTTACATTACTTAACTGTGAATTCCAACTAGTACATATATTAGCAAAAATCAAAAGCAAAGATCTGTGAAAGTTGAAAAATCTGTGAAACTCTGAACCATGGAGTGACACATGTAGTTCGGTGGATGAGAAGGGAAGACTCTACTTCCAAAAAAAATTTAGTCCCAGCCACAGGGGATTGAGGGGACCCCACTCAAGGAGGGGTCACAGCGGAGGCAAACAATGAAAGAGCGTCACGGCGCACAGGTCTAATTTTTGTGCCAAACCTTTCTATCTTGGGTGTATTTTAGCAGAACATTGGTAATTCCAATACAATCGGAGCTATTTTTAACTAAATTCGAGTCAAAATTTGCTATTTTCTGGCAAGAACAAGCACGTAATATTGCGTCTGTTTTAGAACAGAGGTCAAAATTTCACAATATTCCAGAAGACTTGGTCCCACAGTCCCACACAAACGGGGGAAAGAACCAGCAATGTCACCAAAATTGTCGTGACGTAGCTTCTTGTAATTTTACCTAAAAACTTGTAAAAAGTCATCAAATCAATAGGTAAAAAATGGCAAAAAATGACACAAAGTCTCGGTTTTGGCGGTCTCGGAATTTGGTCTCGGTCTCGGTAGTCTCGGTTTCGTGGTCTCGGTCTCGGTCTCGGTCTCGGAAAAAAAACCGAGACTTCCATCCCTACTAAAATTATTCAAAAAGTTTGATGAAAATAATTTATTTTGAACTTAGTTCAACTTAAATTAACGCCTGAGCTTTATTTTAACTGTAAGTTTAACTTAAAATGATGCCTTAGTTTAACTTTAATACCTTTTTTAACTTTAAATTTAATGAAAATGGTTGAACTTTGTACCTATGTTCTAGACCCGTAGGCCCGCACTGACTACAAACGTTTGGTTTATCATTTATCTAATAATTAGCTTATTTAATAATAGGCAAATATACTATTTAACTACGTAATTAACTTAAATTTTAAATTAACTTTTATTAAAATGTAATTTTATTACCTACATAAACAGCATTGTCGGTACGTATTAAAGCAAAATGTTCTGCAATAGAATTTAAAAAAGAATGAAATCAAAGAATTCTGTTAAACGAGCCCGTTTAACTAAACAGGCTTTGTGAATCACGTTTAGACTCGGTCTAAACGTTCGTTTAAGTTAAACAAGGTTTCAATTGAAAAAGAACAAAAAAATCAGCTGACACATACTATTCATATCAATCTTTGTGAATCATGTTTAACTTAGACCGACGTTTTAGACTGCGTTTAAACGCAGTCTAACTTAGACTGCGTTTAAACGGGCTTTGTGAATTCCACCCATGGGGTCTTAATCTGGGGAAGGCTCGTCGTCAATTTTTAAAAATGTTAGGAGCACAGATGTACATGGGGATGAGGGGCGGTCTGGGGCGGACAAGCCCCCCCCCCCCAGATTTGAAATTGAGGGCAAGCCCCGCTCAGATTTGACCCATCGGGACAAGCCCCCCTGCTTGGTGCCAAACAAAGGTGCCTGAAAGCTCAAAAATTGCGCCAGATCGCTGTAAAATGCTTTAAAAATGTCCAAAAAGCTAAAAAATCGCTAAAAATATCCACATTTTGCAAAACATTTCCCATTTTTAGGCAAAAAGTCGAAATTTTTACGTTTTTGTCAGTTCAAGCCACCAAAAAGTCGGGACAAGTCCCCCTAAAATTTCGAAAAATCCGGGACAAGCCCCCTCAAACCGAGCCGCCGTGTACATGTATGGTTAGGGGGGGGTAGTCCAAGCGTTCGGGGAACTTAATTGAGAAAACTTAAATGAATAATTTGGCAAACCTGAAATTCAAACAAAATTATCGTATTTTTAAACTGATTTTCTTAATTTAAGCGACCAGCCCAGTTGGCTACGACGATGGAATAGCCAACGGAGTTATCGATGCGTCAAACCCTCTTAGCCCCGCCTTTTGACATCACGTGACGCTTGCCGACCAATCTGAACACGCGGAAATGTTGAAGAAATAATTTATTTATCGAAGTATGATGGATAATTATAATCCAGACCAATTTTGCACGATGTAGCATTCCAGACCAAAGTACACAAAACCCAGACCGTAAATATGAAAGCCACGAGACCTGTTTCGATAATGGTTCCCAATTGGTTCTAATATTGTGCAACAGAGTTTGTTATTTGGGCTTTTATGGTTGCATTTGTTATTCGACAATTTCAGCACTCTAAATGCAACTGGTTTATTCTTTAGTTTGTTGACTGCAATTCTGTTAGACTTAATTTTGCCAATATCAGCGTATCTGTGATATTATTTGCTATATATGACAGCTTGTGTATGCTATTGTGTTTTAATGTAAATGTTATGCAATCAGTAAATTATCATAAAATAAATTGTGTAGTATATATCATGCTACCGACCGAAACTTTATGAAGCTTTAGAAATTTTAAGTCAGATAGCCTCTTTACACCGGATTGCACCAAGAAAGAATAGCTCAAGAATAGGAATAGCTCAGGAATAAAATAAATTTTCATTGCACCAATTAAGCTCGAGAATAGTTATTCTCGAAGTTGGGGAATAGCTCAATAATATATAGTTATACAATAGCTCAGGAATAGCTGAAGAATAACGATTAATGCACTATCTCGAGCTATTCCCTAATGGTGCAGTGGAAAAGTATGGAATAAAACCTCGGGAATAACTATTCTGCAATAGCTCGAGAATAAGAATAGCTAGAGAATAAGTTGGTGCAATCGACCGTTAGACTAATAAAGCTAGTGGTCGAAAAGTTTTTAGTATGATTAGGAGCTGATTGGCAAGGCTTACCAACCAAGCCCCCAAAAAAATTATGCCATCAAGAAAAACCAGGCTCAGCACAAATCCTAGTGCTCAGATTTTCCATTTTTATATTCGCTCCAACTGTGTGGCCAATACGAAATTATCTACCAGGCCAATTCCTAGAATGGATTTAACGGATTAAATTAAAATTCGTTTTGTCATGTAATAACAGATCTCAGTGTTGAGGTAGATCTACAAAGCTTTGAGCACAAGTAGGTGACGCACTTTTACCAAACTATGGTTTCTTGCCATTGGCGTGGTGGAAGCAAACGAAACTTAAGCTAATCCGTTAAATCCATTTCAGGAGTTGGCCCTATGTTATGTCTGAGCACTGAGCATCAGATTAAATATTAAAGGGTAACAAGGACAAGCAAAATCAAATTTCATTAGCGATTGTACAAAAGCACACAAAATAAAAAACTCATTTTATAGTTACAGCCAAGAAAATAATATTTTTACCGTTCAAAACCCCAGAGTGCGCATTATAGTTAGCGAACGACCGGAGGTAAAATTTTGCCGGAGCCGGAGCCGGAGCCGGATACAAAATGCCGGAGCCGGATGCAGTGTTTTACAAAAAAATTTCAATTAGTAAAAAATGTTGACAATTGTGAAAAAATTTTCAATTTTTTTCGATACAGCATTTTTTAATGTTTCAAAAGTCACGCCCCATTTCTATACATATGTCTTTACACACTCATACCACCAGTAATTGGCCACTGACTGGTCCCGGTTTTGGGTGATCTCACAAAAAATTTTCATCAACATTGATAAAAAGTCAAAAATTTGGTCAAATTGACCAGTACGGCATTTTGACTGCGGTGCCAAGGGCAGGTGTCAGGAGTCAGAGGGAGCTGGTTGTTCAGGCCTTCAGGGTGTCCGTCTAAACCTCCCCCTTTTAGTCAAACCTTGCAAAATTGTCAAGAATATATATACGTATATAAGAATATACACCCAAAAAAAAGACAAATTTGGAAAAGATTGCACTTTGTAGAAGATACGACGCCGTAAATGTCTGTAGCTTCCGGGGATTACCGCCCCCCCCCCCGACCCTTGTAATTTAGGCGTATACCAGTCACGTTGTAACCAGGAAAAAGTCTTTAGGGGGAATGACTATTCGATTTTTTGTAATGGGTGAAAATTAACTTTTTTGCTATTTTAGCACAAAAATTTGCGAAATAACAGCACATGCACAAGCAAACATATTTGACCGGCCGAAAACATCAGAGCTAAAACTCAAGTTCAAATGACTAAGTCACATAGTTACAAGCTTATATGGGTCTGAGGGCGGCAGCGTGAGTGTGATTTTTAGGCCGAGTTTAGTCAATTGGAGACGTAAAAATACACATTGCTAGAGAGGGGTAGTCATCTTCATTACAACTGGCAGTAATATATAAGTACTGTAATCGACTAACCGCTTCGTTAATCTTGCGATTTTTTCCCAAAATTTGAACTTTTGGCCAAAGTTTGAACAATGAAAATTCTCCGGCTCCGGCACTTTTTTTGCCGGAGCCGGAGCCGGAGGCTCAAATCCGGCCGGAGCCGGAGCCGTAGCCGGAGCCTCCGGTCGATCGCTAATTATAGTCCTTATAGTGATGCGGGGGAAAAACCCTATTTTCCACTTTTAGGGTCGTCCTGTGCTGCACATATGTAAATCGGCTCCATTAATGATCGCGGCTGTTGTAACGACCATCTTTCGCCTAACTGTTGCACTAATAAAATGAATTCTAACTACTCACGTTTCTGAGTAATAAGCCTCGAAACCTCCGGAGAAAAAACCCTATGTGGGGAAAAAACCCTGGCGGGGAAAAACCCTATCACTTTTTTTGTGTTCTACAAATCTTTAGGCTGCAGTATGGACCAAAAAAACCGTTTCTCCGACACCCATGTGACCAAATAAACGGTCTTAATGAAGTTTACGCATGTTCTTACCCCAGATCAGTCAACTTTTGTATCAACAATGAGAGAGTTTAGCAAAAAATTGTCGCCAAACAAAATAGGGTTTTTTCCCCGCAATAGGGTTTTTCCCGCACAAACTCAGAACTGCACAAAAATTGGTGTGGCAAGTCAGTTTGGGACGCGCTTACCACCTACATACTCAAACAGGTCCTTTGTCGTAAGGTTCGGCCAGGAATCACTAGGATTTTTTCTCCGCAAAACGCGTAGGGTTTTTTCCCCGCACCACTATACAGCAAAAACAGTTATTTAGTGTCACTTTCTTCTCCTTTCACTTTTTCCTTCGGTGAGCCCACGGGGGGGACCGCCTCGGAAGTGCCTTCGTCGCTTTGTCTGGAATTCTGCGGCAAACATTCGGCGATCAAATCGAGCAGCTGTGATTCCTGATCTTCCGAGAATCGTTCCACGCATTCTTCGATCAGCAGCTGTAGTTCGACGGCAGTTTCGGGGCGTCGATTTAGTAGTTGCAATTTTTCTGCCTGAAATGGGTAAAATTCACATTTGAAAGGCAACTACTACAGTTTTGAAAGTCTTAGTTTAGATACTTTAACGGTGGACTGCACCAAATCGGATTAACTAATTAGCTTAAACCGATTTTCCTCAGACTTAAATTCCTTAAATCGGTTTAAGCCCGCTGCAACAGTGAAGATTAGCGCAGTTGGCGCTTAATGTTGTAATTGAAAACTAGAGTTTAGCTGCGAAGCTGAGATTTAACTACCTAGCTAGCCAAGAGATTTAACCTTGCTAGCCAAGTATGGAAGTTTTGTGACGACACCTGCCTGATGCGTACTATTAAAGCACTGTCTTCGATTGCTGACTGTGCTGCACTACAGGCGGATTTAGATTCTGCCGGCGATTGGGCCGCGTCCTGGCTGATGAAGTATGGCATTGATAAGTGCGCAATTTTGCATTTCGGCCACAATAATCCGAAATCCAACTATTGGCTCTCTGGTTCGCAACTCAATTCCTCCGACTGTGAGCGTTACCTTAGCTGCCTTATTTCGGTTGATCTGAAATCATCCGCGCATTGCCAAAAAATTGCAACTCGTGATCACGCAATGCTTAGCCTGCTCTTCAGATCATTTGGTTTCCTCTTCCTGCCTAAACGAGTTTTTTAACTGCTCTATCGTGCCCTAGTTCGCCCAGTACTGGAATATGCCACCCAGGCTTGGTCACCCTACTTGAGACTAGAGGCCTGCATCATGGCCCGCAGCCCGGCCCGGCCCGGCCCGGCCCGCGGGCCGGGCCGGGCCGGGCTTGGCTCAATAGCCAACGGGCCGGGCCGGGCCGCGGGCCGAAAGCTGACGGGCCGGGCCGGGCCACGGGCCTGACTTTGCGTACAAATTATTTCCGATCCGTCTCCAGTTGACCAAATTTGGCCTAAAAATCAAAAAATTCTCTATTTTTTGCTGGGGGCTGCCGCCCCCAGACCCCTGCAACTCTGTGGGTTAATATTCCTTGTTATTATTTTTCAGCAAAGCTAATGCATGTATTACATTATGCATTACATTACACGATTACATTATGCTGCATCTACTAGTGTGACGTTCCCACCTTTTGTTTTAATTTTTCTGTTAGACAAAATTTCAGATACGTCTCCGTTGACCAAATTCCGTCTAAAAATTGAAAAAATCTCCAATTCTTTTTCTCAGACCCTGCGGCCTGCAACTTGGTGGCTTTAGTGGTCTTGTGTTTGTAGGTAATGCTTTAAAATTGCTAAAAAGTGCATTTTAACCCATTATAAAGAAATGGTAAGGTCATTCCCCCATATATTTTTTTCTGGGTACGCCATTAGTGCGAGTACTATTTGAAATTGCAATCTAAGGAGTCTACGGACAACTGACCTTTTTTCCTGTCAACGGGCCGGGCCGGGCCGGGCCGACAGACGACTCTGAACGGGCCGGGCCGGGCCGGGCCTGAAAATGGTCCTAACGGGCCGGGCCGGGCCGGGCCGACGACGGAAGGCAACGGGCCGGGCCGGGCCACGGGCCGAAAAAATAGGCCCGTGCAGGCCTCTACTTGAGACGCGATATCGACCTTTTGGAGAAAGTCCAACGACGAGCCACTAGACTGGTCTTTGGAATATCTCATCTCAGTTATCACCAGCGCCTGCGTTATCTATCGCTACAAACACTCGAAACGCGAAGACTAAGGGCCGACCTTATTCTGACTTATCAACTCCTCCATGGCAATCTAGACTACGATTGGCGTCGACTCTTCTGTTTATCTGACAACACCCAGCTGCGTGGCCATGCCATCAAGCTAGTCAAGCCTATTGCTCGTCGAAATGCAAGGCACCACTGTTTCTGTTCTCGAGTTGTAAACCCATGGAATAATCTTCCTGCGGCTGTCGCGCTAGCACCATCCCTAAATTCCTTCAAACGGCGCCTCCACGTCTCAGGCCCACTACCCGACTTGTGAACTTTTTGCTGCTGGTCCCTCTATACTTTTTAGTGTTGTGACCGTGATGCTACCTTTCTCTCCCCTGATGCTTGGGGAGTTACACCGGACCAATGTTGATCAACCTACCTCGCCCAACGAGCCCTGAACCGATTCATTGGTCGCTGGTAAATATAAAGGTAAATATAAATCGATTTAACTGGAGATTAGCTCCAGCTCAGACTTAAGTTATTTGATTTGGTGCAGTCCACCGTTAGTTTAGATACTTTAGTCGGTATAAAATATATAGGTGTCATAGCTATATGTAAGACATTCTTTATTCTTCTTGATACACCTTTTTGATATTATACATTGCTAGTGACACAAAGTACGCCCGAAAAGGTAAAAAAACGTCATTTTGATATTGTACATTGCTAGTGACACAAAGTACGCCCGAAAAGGTAATAAACGTCATATATTATGACAAATTCATACCTTAGTCAAATTAATCTTTTTCTCAGCCAAAGTCTGCAAAAAAGTTTGCACAGAAGCAGCGTTTTGGTGTCGACAGGGGGTATGTTCCAGGTAGCGCAGTGTTTCATAAACAATGGTCGACAGTCCGTGAGGGACCTTGGTTCCAGATTTATTGGCCTTTGCGGTTTTCAAATCATTTTTGACTTCTTGCAAAAGAGCCATCACTTCATAGTTGCTCATCATGGCAGAAGATCCTTCCTTCACTTCCATTCTACACGTGAGATTTAACAGAATTGGCTTCTGAAAAAACAGCGGACTTTTTAACAGCACAGAAGTTTTCGTTCAGAATACGTCCACCGCCCCCGCTCCCAAAGCTTGGAATAACTACATGAACATGACACTTCATTCTCCCATGATTAAATCATTACTGGCAAGAGATTAGTTCCTTAATTTCTGATGTCTACGCGCCCGCTGTACAAAATAAGATTTACAGTTAGACTTTACACATCTTTACCGTTTTCGTTTAAACTGTTCGCAGAGCGCACCAAACAACTTTAACTGAAATGTCAGAGCCTTGACATTCAGGCTAAATCGATTTAGACCAGTTAAGCTTAAATTCTCGACTAAACTATGTAACTGCGCTAATCATTAGTGCAGTGCACTTACTAAAACGTATATATATAATCCTAAACTAAATCGGTCTAAGACATTCTTGAGCTAAACCGATTTGGCGCAGTCCACATGTCGTTTCCGATATTCCTCCCCAAAGGCCGAAATTTACTGAGCTGATTCGCACACTTTTTACACCATGAACTTCTCGGGACTTAAAAATAAAATTTTAATTTTCTATAAAATCCAGAGACAAATCCTCCAGATGGGTCGGTGTCATAGAAGCAAAATTTTCAAGTTTTGGACGGCTAAATTTTAAAAATGTGAATTTTCGAAATCCTGAGGACAAGAGGTGTCCATTGGATCAAAAATTATGCAAAACGGTTCAGTAAATTGCAACTCATGACTGGAGGGGCGAATAACGGAAAAGACCCTAGTCCACTGCTTGAGTCATAAAAGTAGATGGATACGTTGTGCTGAGATAGGCGTGCAGCGTAAGCGTGGCAAAATTCATGACAAAACAAGTCGAACCTCTATTACCATAGTCAAAAGTCCAAACTGATAAACACTGATGACTGATAAATTCAAATTCGATGTTTCGACGTGTAAAAACTGGTGTGACGGACGATTCGTTCACCACCCGCATGCCGGGTTGCAATTTTAACAAACGTCTTATTCAACGACGCAAAAAACGCAACACGATGCCAAAAATACCTAATCCTCTCAATGTACAAAAACAAGTTTTATTGCAAAATTCAGTATAACAAAGTACCTAAAGAACAGATACCAAGAGAATATAAAACAAAAAATCAATTGTACAAATATCGTACAGTTACAATTTGAATAAATACAAGTACATATTCAAATTTCACAAAAATAAGAATACAAACAAGTAACTCGCTTAAATATGCAGTGTTTTCGCTGGTTCCTGAAAGGTTTATTAATAATTTGAACATAAGTAAAAAAGCTCACGTACATACAGAAATTCATTAAAGAGCAGTAGTACATAAATAAGTAACGGCATACACTATCCTACAAACAAAAAACATACACACATAAAAACAACCATGCAAGTTAATCATAAATAAAATACCGAAAAAAGTTTATAAGCAGAAAACCTGTTCTAAAAATAGATTCACGCTCAATAAACTGTATATTAGGCTAAAAAACACCTCTATACGCGAAAAAATAAGGTTTCTTATGCTATTTACACACTACTGCCCTCATCTGACCCACCCATCTTCATAAAGTAGCTATCCAACGTTTTGACCAAAATGTAGTTTTTGGCACTGTTAGATAGGTACTCGAGGGCAGAATGCATCGACTGGTGAAAAATTATTTCAATCCGACGTCTTTGACTCTACTTATGAGGCAACGAATTTTCCGACAGATAACTGTTCCTCAAATAGCTGTTAGGCTCGATTCATACTTACAGCCGTATGTCCGTTCAGCCTGCAGAATGACGTCACTAGCAGCCTAGTGCAGTGAATAAGCCAGCGTATGTGACGTCATTATTTCGTCATTTTGTCGGCTGAACGGACATACGGCTGTAAGTATGAATCGGCCCTTAGGCAAATCAGACAGACGAAATGCACACATAGCCGTTTTTGCACTACTGCAGTTACATGCGAGTCACGTGATTGAACCTTGTTGCGCGGCCGCCTCAGCGGCCGTGCATACTAATTTCAGTCAATGCACTGAAACTGCATGCATGTAAATCATGCTCAGTTTCAGTGCATTGAACTGCACTGCTGATGACTCAATTAGTTCAAACCAAAAACCAATTTAAACAAACCACCAAAAAAGCACTGGAACCGTAAAGTGGGGTAATGGGGATTTAGCTTTCCTTCTCACAACGCTATGTACGTGTGAGTGTGTGCGTGTGCGTTTACAAAAATACTCGATTTAGACTTAGGTTAGGATTTAGGCTTTTAGGTTAAGTTTAAGCTCAGGCTCAGGCGTTAAGTTTAAGCTAACGCTTTACGCTTAGTTTTGTAATTCTGCAATCTATATGTTTATGCGCATAGCCTTGCAGAAAGAAAAGCTACGTGACAATTCAATAATTTAAATGGTTTCAATTCAGTAATGGCTTCGTCAGCACAATTTTGGGTAAATTTCCACGTATTAATGGACTCATTTTTGTACTCAGTGTTCCGTACTAAGAAGAAGTGTGATTATTAAGATGGATGCGGGGTTTAGTTGGATGATGACTAAAAACTGTCTTTCCTTATGCGGTATGCCGGCCATTAAATACCAACCTCTTCCCGTTCCTTTTGCATCAATAAACAATGCATAAAAATTACAATAAAAATAAGGATATCTTAAAGTGGGTGATCAGAAAACAAAAGATGCCAAAGTCCTAAGCCTAAGCCTAAGCTGAGAGCAAATAAGGCAAACCTGAAAATGTGTAACCATCACAAATGTCATACATACAACAGGTACAAAGTCTTCCGACCACACACTTTAAGAATTTCAATGTCAAAAAGTAAACCATTTAATAATTTACCAAGTGATTTTGTCTAACAGCGCAGAATCGGCCATAGACAAATTAGCCTACATTAGCCAAATATCACCTCGATTTTTCACCGTCTAATTCTGCTCTAATAAAACCTTGAAACTAAAAGGAAATTACAGCTATTGGTTAAAAAATAAATAAATTTAAATTACACAACAACTAATTATTGTACGCCAACAAACAAACTGTGAAAATCAACCAAATATTAGTCACATAATATATAAATAATACATTAAGCAATAAAAAGTTTAATGTACAGACAAAAAAAGTTATAAAACAATTTGGAAATATCAAAATAGTTAACATGAATATAAACAAGCAGCAATCTTATGCAAAATTTTCAGCTGCCTTTATCACTTCCACAAAGTTTAATGCTGTCGCCTTACAATTTTCGTTGCTACGTTACAACTAGTTCGTCAGAATTCCACAATATAATTGGAGATCCCGTTTTGGTTGGTTACGATTACTAAATAGGAATACTTTAAGGTGGCGCTCTGAATAACCGACTTTGGGCGATAAAGTTTTTCACGTAAGTTTTCGTTAATTAACTCAAGAAGAAAAGTTGTTCCAAATTAAATTAGCTTTCATTTGATGTATATAACGTCAAATTTTGTTCAACTTGAAATTTTAACCTATTTTTCAATGAGAAAAAATCTTTAAATCGATATACCAAAAAATTCTATATGGCTTTTGGTACTTTTTGAAACAGTTCTCTATGTAGCTAATTGCTAGTTGCAACTTTTCAAAAAGTCGTTTGTGTAGGCAAACCTTTCTAAAAAAATTTCCTAAATACGTTGACCAGCATTGACAAAAATACACTATTTTTCAAACTAATTCGTTTTCGTTACCTACTTTTTGGCTTCTGAAACTTTTCTCAGCGGATTTTAGTACATAAAAATTAGCTCTATTTTTTGAAAAATACGTATGTGTAAGCAAACTTCAGGTTTCTGAAATTGGGCTATAGCGTACTTTTTTTAAGATTACTGTCAGCTGCGAAACCCTATCCGCATGAAACTTTGCAGACTGTTAGCGCAGATGACTGAGGCTCCGAACTTCTTGAATTGTAATTATTATGATTTGGCTCAATATGATAGGATTTTTGAAACGTCACTTTTGATGAAAATTAAAATAACTAAAAATTTGTGTGGTCGGTAACGAAAATTCGACGAAAAAGGCACCTCAGCAAGATAATTGTCTTTAATTTAAGCTATAGATTATTAAATTTGGTTGAGGCACCATTGAGCTACATCATTTCAAAAATTAGTCTAATTTTTCAAAATTTCTATTTTGATGCAGTCATAAAAATTGCTAAAATGTTCCGAGACTCATCAAACTTTGCAAAAATGCTTGCCTGATGTTCATCTTGATTGCACATAAGCAAAAAAGTTCGTATCAGCAAGAAATAACTAACTTGCCATTTGATTTATTGCAAGTTACTCAGAGCGCCCCTTAATATTTAGTTAGCACATCAAACTGCAAACATTGTTTTTAAGCTTTGCTAAATTTTAAAAAAATCTACTCTGAAATACTTTTTGAATTATTGACGGAAAACAAAAAGCTATTTTTACATAACCGCATGCATAGCAAATCAAACTTGACAACCAGTAAAACAAAATTTGACAAATGGACCGGCTAGAATAACAAAACTTAGACCGACCATTAATCAAAATTTCAAAACACGTGTAAAGTACAACGGGAAAAGCAGCGTAAAGACCTGTCGGCCTGTGGGCCGACAGGAAAAACACATCAGAAACCTTTATAGTTTGTAATAATCATAAACAACTCAAACCCCCAAAAGTTATCATTTTAAAACTTTTTGTGGTAAAGTGGACACGGACAAAAAATGTACAAGACCATTATACATATAATAACAACACAGGCAGAAAAGAATTTGTGTAAAAACTACACAACTGCAAGAGGGGTTCAACCAACTATTATGATTTTAGCTTTTTAGCTGGCGGAGGAACGGCATCAGAAGAACAACTGCCTGACAGCAGTAACGATGCGGAATTCCCTGAAAAGAAAAAATGAACCACTAGTCTAGCTAACACGCCAAAAAACAAACTTCCATTTGAAATCTACTGAGCCAATTGCCAATGTACGTGAAAATTCAACTTCTTCGCAAAAATGTACCACAAAACTTTGGGGTATTTTTGGTTGAGAAGGAAATGTCGCCAAACTTTGTCGGGAGAGGCGCAAAAACATTTTGACCACGTCATAATTGACTGAAATTTAATATAGTTCGGGAGGTAGTAAGAATTTCGACGAGTTCTTACAATAGATTTTAGTGACAGCTCATTTTTGAAGCGACTAGTGAAGTAGTAAAGTAACTATAATTTTATGAAATTAGATAGAGATGTACACAAGCAACAATTTATTCAGTTGAAAATTGCTAGTTTTGTCAACCAACGTAGCGGCTAGCCTTAAACTAAGAATTTTCAAAAATTAAAAAACCATTACACTTTTTGTCCAGTTTACGAACAATTTTATTTGTCTTTACTGTAAAAGTTAAAAAATCGCGCTGAAAACATACTTCAAAATGATTTATCGTCAAAATCGTTACTACCACTTTAATCCACTCAACCCTCTTAGATTGGAATTCACTGTTCCAAGCCCATAAGTGTTTCTAACTACTTTTCAACAAAACCTTTAGTGTTGAGTTGTGAATTCCAGCCATAATTTAATAATTACCCACCCCCTCTCCCACCGGCATCCCCCCGGCCAGTTTGGCTGTCATCGTCATCGTCTTGCATCTGACTGAAATCCTTGGGATCGTTGGGATTGTAGGACTGCGTCAGGCCCATGGTCGAGTCCGTGTCATAGCCCACCTCCGACAAGCCTGAAGAAAAGTTATATGTAAAAAACTTAAATTAAGTAGGTCGTACAGAAAATCTCCAATTAGTTCAAGCATCACCATTAGTCTTATTAAATCATGTGCCATCTTCTTTTGTTCATTGACTCATACACGCAATACAGCTGATGAGTCTACAGTAAAACGTATAATCTATACAAATTACAAACCCTATTATGTCCTTACCAATAGTTATTTTAGATAGTTAGTTATAGCTAAACTACTATAGTATTGTAACAGTAAACTAACTACCAGCAGAACCACAGAAGATTCACGGAATCCAGACCACATGTTTCATACCACCGTTCGATTTAAACAAACAAAAACCAAAAAAATCCATTTACGTTTTCGACAATATGAAAAAGTATTAACAAAATTGCACAAAGTATATACTTCATAATAAAAAAACAACTACTCAACAAATGCAAGCCTCTGCTCAAACGCACAGGCAGTGGAATCCTCATTAATCAGTCCGTAGTCGGAAACGGGAAGGGTGGTGGAGTCCTCCTGAGCTTCAGCTGAAAGTTTTTAATGAAAAATAAAATATAATGACAGTATAAGCTTAATAAAATTTAATAATAATTGCTAAAATTGAAGCGAACAGTTAGCTGCTTCCAGCATTGCAGCTTAGATCAACGCAAAAAACAAGCCGCATTGGAACAGTAGGAATCAACTGAGCGATACATATCTATACTTATGACTCATCATCAGGGTTTTTTGTTCAAAATCGGACTTCATCATTCTGGCGTCATTTTTAAACTCCTGTCGTCATTTTTATTTTTCGTTCGTCAAAATTACAGTACCGTTGCACTGTAGCAATATTGCTAGCAAGCGTTATCTTACAGTGGCATACCGAACCGAAAATTTTTGGCCACAATTAAAAAATCTGCATTTTTATAAAGCTTAAGCGGTTTTTTACCTAAATTTTGGCCAAAATTTGTTGAAATCTGTGTTTTTTGGCCAAAAAAGTGTCAACAATTGCGATTTTTTGAGAGGGCGGTCAGAATTTAATAGACCGATGGGAGGGAAGGGTCCCGCTAAAGCAAGGGGGAGGGGTATCCAAAGTTTTTGTGCTGTTCCATGTATGCTTGTACATGGGGCCTCAGTCTGAGGGGGCTTGTCCCGGATTTTTCAAAATTTTAGGAGATCTTGTCCCGACATATTGGGGAACTCAGAACGGTCTAAAAATGAAATTTTGATATTTTTTGCAATTTTTTAGCTTTTTGATTTTTAAAGACATCTGAGGCAAATTTCGAGTTTTCGGGCACCTTTTTTTAACTTCTAGGAGGGTTTGCTTGTCCCGGAATCTCAAACCTTGGGGGGGGGGGGCGAACTAGCCCCAGTGTTTCTTTTTCGTCAAAAAGTCCTCTTACGCACATGCCAAAAATTCTTTTAGCGTCATTTTGAAGAAAGTGCGCAGACTAATTATAGCGCTACATACCTAAGCGCGTGTTTTAGGTAAAAAAAATAACTGAATTATGGCACTGGCCGTCCTCAACTACGATTTTGGGCCATTAAAAATTTTCTTACAAATAAATTTTTATCCCCTGTGTGAAAGCCGAGTTTAACTTCTGAATGTTGGGACCTTTTGATATCGACCTGGCCTAGGTGTCTAGGGATCAGGGTTTTTTTTAGTCAAAAATGGCGTCATTTGCAGAAATGAAACTTAAAAATGACGTTCAGAAAATAAAAATGACGAAGCTTTGATGAAAGGTTTTGAGCAAATATTGACGCTGATTTGACCAAATTCGGCCTAAAAATTGAAAAAATCTCCTATTTTTTCTGGGGGCTGCCGCCCCCAGACCCCTGCAACTTGGTGGCTTACTCGTCTTCGTTATTAACTTTCATCAAAGCCTCTGCGTGTGTACACGCGTACATTTATGTACCTATCTAGTGCACTATCTGATGTGACGTTCTGCTTCTGACGGGATTTGCATTTATATAATTAATTTCTCGGCTCGAAAAAATTTCTGATACGTCTTCATTTGACCAAGTTTGGCCTAAAAAGTGAAAAATTCTCCATTTTTGTTTTTGAGGGTTGTCGCTTTTAGACCCCTGCATATTGTGGCTTAATGTTTTGGGTATTATGAGCTCAAAAATGTTAGCTCTGATGTTTTCGGTCGGCCAAAAATAGTATGATGTTCGCACAATCTGCTAGTTTGTTATCGGCAAATTATTATGTTAAATTCTGCCTTTTTTGCTGGGCCAAAACGTTAGCATTGGCGAAAATTTTTGAGAGTCTGCTAAAACTTTTTTGGTCGTTTTAGCCAATTTGCTAAATGGTATTCGGTAGATAAAAGATAAATACCGATAAGAAATAAATAAGGAAGAAAATCTTTTTATAACTTTAATTCACCAAATTATGTCCAAAATTAAACAAATTTCCTATGCTACCTTTCCTACGTTTCCCTTTATTGTTACAAAAAATCTAAAGGTCATGCCCTCTCCGAACTCTTTCTACTTTATTTGACCGAAATCTTCGGCACATAGACGTACAACGGGGTCTGAGGGGCAAGCTCCCCCTAGACTTGGGATTCCGGGACAAGCAAACCAGGGTTGGCAGTCTCGGTCTCGGTCTCGGTCTCGGTCTCGTAAAAAACCCGAGACTAGGCTGGTCTCGGTCTCGGTCTCGGTAGGAAAACCGAGACCTGCCATAGGGTGGTCTCGGTATTTCAGATGAGGCTGGAAGTTTTCAAAATTTTTTACGATCACGAAGATTTTTTTACGATTTAAGATTCCAAATAGAATGCCAAGCATGGAATGGTCAAAACTGTCTGCCGCAGAAAAATGTCAGTTCGCGGGCAAGATAACTTCAAGTTTAATCTTTGTACATCAAGCTATTAATTACAGTTTGAGCTACATAGAATGGGTTGTCTGACTTAGCGATATTGCATTTGTATGTGGAACCACTCAAGCATAATGTTAAACAGTATATAACTTGAAAAAAGGACCCCCAAGGGCTGGTCTCGGTCTCGTAGGTCTCGTTTGGGTGGTCTCGGTTGCTTGGTCTCGGTCTCGGTCTCGGTCTCGGTCTCGGTTGCAAACCCGAGACTTGCCAACCCTGAAGCAAACCCTCCTCATAGTTAAAAAAAGGTGCCAGGAAACTCAAAATTTGCCCCTGATTGCTTTAAAAATGATCAAAAAGCGAAAAATGTGTATACAAATTTTGAAAAAAATTCCCATTTTTAGGCCGTTATGAGTTCAAGTCCCCAACCCCAATATGTCGGACAAGACCCTCTAAAATTTGAAAAATCCGGGACAATCCCCCTACCATCCCATCGGTCTACTTAATTTTGACCCCCCTGTCCAAAAAATCGTAATTTAGTTTAGTAATTTACATGTTTTCTTGGCCAAAAAACACAGATTCGAACAAATTTTGGACAAAATTAGGTAAAAAAACCGCTTAATTTTCATAAAAATGTAAGGTAATGTAACTAGCAATATTGCTGCAGCGCAACGGTGCTGTAAAGCCATAATTTAATTTTGACGAACGAAAAATAAAAATGACGACAGGAATTTAAAAATGACGCCAGAATGATGAAATCCGATTTTGAAAAAAAAAACCCTGCTAGGGATTAATAAATTTATATATACGTAATACGTTTATAGAAGGTTGGCACAGCTTAACTATTAAAACTGTAAACATGCAGCTGAGTTCAAGCGGATATAATAAATTCTCCTATTCCAAACTTTGATACTAGCGCGGCGACCATCTTATACTTATTGGCATTATTTGATGCTTTTACGAAGCTTGCTGGGTATGGGCATGGTTTGACATGATTAATAAGTTTAGCTGTTTTTCAAATCGTAATCCTTATCATCACTGATCATAATGGTTTTAAACTGTCATCCAAACCAACCCAGCTATTGTAATTGTAGATGAAGCTTGAAACATTAGAGAACTGAGAAAATTTGATAGTTTGGTTTGGCAATTTGAAAATTTTTTCAAAAATTTAGCGACGAAAATGGTATTTTTGGCACTTTTTGGGCCAAATCAGCTATGACTCTTTTCAGCCAAAATTGGCGATTTTTACTTTACTTTTACTTTTTACTTTTTAGGCTAAACTTTGTCAAGTGAAGGGAGACTTATCAAAAATTTTTTCGAGCCGGGAAACTAAATACAAAGCACGTCAGAAGTAGAACGTCATATCAGATAGTGCAGTTGGTAGGTAAATGTACTCGTGTACACACACAGAGGCTTTGATGAAAATCAAATAACAACTACGAGTAAGCCACTAAGTTGCAGGGGTCTGGGGGCAACAGCCCCCAGAGAAGCCGCACCCAGAGAAAAATTCAATTTTTTCAATTTTTAGGCCGAATTTGGTCAAATCAGTGTCAATATTTGCTAAAAATCTTTCGTCAAAGCTTCGTCATGTTTAAGTGTCATTTCTGCAAATGACGCCATTTTTGACCAAAAAAACCCTGCTCATCATGATGGGGGGGAGGCAAAAGACACTGCTACAATCAGGGTTTTTTTGGCAAAATACGGGGCAAATGCTCACGATTTTGAAATTTTGCTCACCACAATTGAAATTGCTCAAATTCTGCTCACCGCTCTGAAGGGACCCCCCTTTGGTTTTTTATGGTCGGCTGAAAAAAATTTCCGATAGGTCTCCAATTAACAAAATTTAGCCTAAAAATAAAAAAATTCTCTAACTTTTGTTTCTGGGGGCTGCGGGGGTCTTTGTCAACAAGGGTCCCCCCGTTGGTTTTTATTGGTCGGCCGACGAAAATTTTATAATACACAATTGACCAAATATGGCCTAAAAAAAATTCCCGAATTTTTTTGCTGGGGACAAGTATATTATTATTAGAAATCAAAAATTTACTCTCCCTAAATTTTTTTGGGGACAGCACTGAAGTATCGTAAACGCTTATGCAAAATTGTTTGGATTTATTGGATTCAGGGTTTATTTTTTAATTTTTTTCTTGGTGGCCAGCTGGCCACTACACCCAATATTTTAGTGGCCAATGCAAAAATTTAGTGGCCAATTTAAAAGATGGGTTCACAATTTACTGAGTTAAAAAACACTGAAAATTACCTAACCGAGAGGCCTGTCAGCTTCCAGAAGCAAACAAATTTGGAAAGTTTACGAAGTTTTTTGACATTACAAACCACGAATTCACTAAAATGTCATTTTTGCATTGGCAAAACAGCTACAACGATACACTACATAGTGTATATATTAAAAAAATACACTGACAGCAATGCACTCATGTATATACACATACTACACATACTGTCATGAGAGACAAACCCACATATATAGTCGCAGGGGTATGGGGAAGGCAGCCCCCGGAAAAAAATTGCATAAAATCTTTGGTTGATTAGTCGACTTTGGCTAAATGGAGACGCATCAGAATTTTTTTCAGCAGACAGGAAATGTAAATCGAAAGGGGGAACGTCACATCACAGTGTATTACACAAGTAAATGCAGCATAATGTACACTCATGTACAGATAGATGCACGATGCATCGGTTTTGATGAAGCATAATAATAAGGAATGGCAAGCCACAAACATTGAAAGGTTCTTCGGGTAGCAGCCCTCAGGAAAAAAGGAATTTTTTTAATTTTTAGGACAAATTTGGTCAACTGGAGACTTATTAGAAATTTTTTCGATCGGGCGATAAAAACCAAACCAAATTTCCAAAAACTTTTTTCCAAATTTTCTAAAAACCAAAAACCAAATTTCGGAGAGAGGTACGGCCGCACCGCCGCCTCCACCCCTAGAACCGCCCTGCCCCGATATAGAATAGTCCCCGTTGTCAGTTTCAACAAAAATTTTGATGGAACGGAAGCTTTCTTGTCACAAAACAGCTGCTGTGTTGCTCTATGATTTACACGTCCAATTTAATGTTCAAAGAACTTTTGGTTTCCGTTTTTACATGTGCGATACGCCTTTACGCGTGCTGCATTAAAATTTGCGTGTAAATTTGAGAAAATAGCAGAACCTAAGATTCACTTATTCAGGTAGCCCGCACAAGTCAATGACAACGATCAACAAATATTTACAACAAAAAAATAATTCATATCGCTGTCAACGAAACCGAAACAACTACCGCGATACAAAGAGCACACTCAGATGACAGTGCGTATATAAGCATTAAACCTCAAGAGTGAAGATTGTGCAGTATACATTGTTTGTATTGATAACCTGCATGGGGGTCTGGGGGCGAGAGCCCCCAGAAGCCGGGCGATTTTTTTATTTTGAAACACATTCTTCATTATAACTTCACTTTTTGGTGGCGAGATTGGCCGCACCAGCCCAAAATTTTCAGTGGCCAATCCATA
>JASANF010019881.1:0-61492 GCA_030248245.1 Trissonchulus sp. WLG1_4
TCAATATGAAATATGTTCCAGAAGATAACCAAACCGCTGAAATCGTCTTGAAAGATATGCTGCGGCGTCTCGATATTCTATTCAAACAATACGAAAGCATGTTTCACTACAATAGCAGTCGCAAAAATTGCAATATCCCTGACAGTTTCAACCCCCAGTTTTTGGATATTAAAACGGTAATGCAAAAATTAGAAGCTTTAAGTTACGACTTAATATCTCGAATGGCAAAATTAAGTGATATGTTTGCTAAAGTAGTCAATTTTGCTAATTCTGCTATCAACTTCAGTCTGATTCGAAATTTTTCAATAAGCTATGGAGTGGGCAACCCAAACGCGAGTGAATTAGCAAAATCATACAAATTTTTCGAACAGTATATAAGAAACCGCCAATTTCATGTGGATTGGCGTACAAAAAATGGACTTCTATTTGACAGTTTACAGTGGATCAAAGAATTACCCAGAAAACAAAAAAACAACGTCAATTTTACACGCTTACTGCAAATCTGGCCAAACGCGGAAGCTTACAGAAAAGCCCATAAGGAAGCCAAAGTGTGCAAATACGGTTTTCGGTTGCACAAACTGAAATGTGCTTTGTATTTTAAAGAAGTCAATGTAATCGCTGATACGCTGATATTGTACACTTTACTCAGTTCAAGCAGCAGTAAGCGATATAGAACGGCTCACTGTCAAGGATCCAGCTATGTGAAACTATTGAAATTTATGACAAAATTATCGCATTCTCGTAAACGAAGAGCTAACAGTTTACAGTTATATACGTGGCTGAAAAATCAAATTCAGTATCAAAATATTGTACAAACTGCTAAATGCCTTGCCTGCGCGATAACAGTCAACAGGACAGTTGTAAAAGTTTTCTCCGAACAACTAAAGCTCAACACGTTACTACACTCTCTGATACTGCCATTGTACCGCATAATGGATTCACTTGTGATTGAGTACAAGTTATTAATGACTGGTACACAACAACGACACTGGCACGCGCATAATGCAACCTCCCAACTCTACCTTATCATTGAGAAATATTTGTCTAATAACAACTTGGCCGACGTCGCTACGTTAGCACGATTTTTGCTGCAAAACAGGATTCAGTTGGACCAAGAACTACTGGTAGTCTGTTTTATTTTGTAATTTTAGCGACCCCTATTCGGCAACTAAAGTCTGCCCAGAAGTTGGTGAACCCTGACCTCGTAACACTCTTGATGACTGTTGTTCTTTTAATAATGAACTTGCGTGTTTCTTGCTGTCTCATGGTCCTGCACTTTTGGGTCAGACTCTAATCTAGAATTATGCAAACCCGCTCACGGTTAAGGATTAGAAATATATACTAAATTAAATTAAGTTAATTAAATGAAAGAACAAAGACTAGATAGAGCTTAGTTCTCCGAGCATTTTATGTTTGATGTTTTAATAATTGTTTTTGACATTTTATATTTGTCGTGCTTTGGCGAAGTAAGATACACCCGTTAGGTATGTAAAGGGCTTAACGACAGCTCAAATGGTTAGAACACTAGTCTGCATATCTGCAGGTGGATTGTCTAAAGCACCAGAAGTCATTGTAATGCTGATGCTGTTTCTTTCAGTAAGAATTCCCCTTTTTGAGAGACTGTTATAACTGAATATTTTCACAGTCCTGTATTTAGTTAGGTGACAGTATGGCGCAAATGGAATTTAAAAAAAGCTTGCAGCGAAAACAACTGTTTCGCGAATTTTTCGCGCTTCGTGCAACAGCCCAAGCTGCCGCCGGTGGTAAAACTGAAGACGTCATTGTCAAAATGTTCGGCAACCAAGCAAAAACATCCACTATAATGCACTTGAAGCGGTGCTTCGCCACAATTAATACCCAGGAACAAATGCATGAGTATAAATATAATACAGTAGAAATTAGACGACTTCTGGATTCCATGATGGATTATGCTTTGTTTTATGAAACGGGTATCACTGACCCTTCTCTGTTTATAAGGTTCGTTATTGAATTTAACAAATGCTTTGAATTTTAACCTGTTATACTCATTTTGAATATGCATCTTTCATAAAAATAGAAAACACAAAATTATGTTTTAACAAACTTATTCTTTTTTTTTTACCGCCCTCACAGCTGCCGTGTCGCTCGGAAACGACTCAAGCTGTCCTCAGCCTGAGAAGGCCAAGAGGATTACCCGTGGCTTGCCAGCAGGCGTTGCTTCTTTACAAAATTATGTGTATATGTGTATGTTCGCCTGGCTGTGGGGGGCCACCAAGTAATCCGAGGTTCACGCGGGAGGAGCAGGAGGCCTGGTTTTACTGGCGGTCCCGTGTCGCCTACCCCAGTCACAAGATTCCGATGTCCCATTATACTAGGACAGGTTACATTCCTATTGTTAGCCCCCTTTTTATGTTTCTGATTAGGCTTGGCTGATTGTTGCATGAGTGTGAGCTTGGGCTATCTTGTGACTGGGGCTCTCCTCGCAAGCCTTTTGGCCTTGGCGCAAGCAACTGAACTCAGGGGAATCCCAAACGTTTTGTGTTTGTGTAGCATTCTTTTATATAATAAAGCATTCAAAACTTACTCGAAAATCACGAGTGTCTTCTTTTGTCGTAGTCTCAGTACTCACCGTTTGTTTAGTTCTTAGGGACGTGCCAGATATAATTTCTGTTATAACCGAATCAAGTTTGAGCTAAGCATAAGCTCTCAGAATGTGTCAATTATTTTATCAATAATATTACTTATACTAGTCTACTATAAGTAATTCTTTAAACTGTTAGTGGCGGCCATCGGCTCATTCAAGGTCCTCTGTGGTTAATGAAAATTTCAGTTGAAAATGATTAATGCAGTTAGGACAGCAAATTAATAGAAGGGAAGTGAAGTTTAGGTAAGAATCTTTGCAGTGGAGCAGTTTTTTTTTTTTGCACACAAGAAAACTTTATCTAGTACATATGCAGAACTTATATACATTTTATCACGTAGACGTAAACGCGGAAGAGACCTTGGACATGTAAAAGACCATAATATCTAGAAGTTACTTTCTAGGCATGTGAAAGCAGAAGTGACACAAAGTTTAAATTTTTGTGATTTATCTTAGTCTATGAGGACGGTAGAGTGAAAGAGTGTGAGACATATAAATTGTAAATTCATACACATTTAAAAGTACATTTCATCACATATTATACAAATAAATAAAACATGAGTGTGGTGATTTACACGTAAAATTAAAAAATCTTAAACAGTTTATTTATGTATTATGGGTTTATGAAAACGTCTTTTGAAATGTTAACAGTCAACAATACAGCTTAGAAATACGATTAAAGTGCATGAAGCACAAGAAAACGAATATAGGTTACAAAGAATTGAGGACCCCCAATTTAACAGGGAGACCCGCATATATGCTTATGCTATTCAGCCAAGTATATATGCTTCTTGTAGGAACCGCCTTGCTCCCCCACAACAAACTTATTCTAACCATGTATTTTTAAATGGTAGGTATAAAAGTTTTACAATATTAAAATTGTCATACTAAATATATACTAGATAAATATAATTACTAGAATACAAATCCCTTTTTAGAAGCTGCAAGCTTAATCAGCTGTTGAATACCTTAGCGTTCGTGCTTAAGGCAATATACGTAAAGTACGTAACGAATATACGTAAGTTACCTTGACAACCCAGCAAACTTATGTGACAAGTAAGAGCTTGTTTTTAGAAAAAACATTGCAGTGATTCACATTAAATTCGGCGAGTTTGCAGAGTCAATTTCAAAACAAGATCCGGTATACGACATTTGGACGCTCTTGGGTATGTATGTGTATATTCTATTGTGATGTTTTCAACTTGTGAATGCTGTTTAAGGACCCGCCTTTCATTTCACACACACACACATATATATATATATATATATATATATATATATATATATATATATATATATATATATATATATATATATATATATATATATATATATATATATATATATATATATATATATATATATATATATATATATATATATTCTGCAATTAACACACCCGTTGTGCTACACATGACAACATGATCTTAGCAATGTGACCCCTTCACCATAGACTATAGCTCATGTTTCCACTACCTAATGTCATTAAGGTCAAGCCACCCCCTGCCCCACGATTTCGCGAGTCGACACGTGTCGTCGCCGATTAGAATACGTAGGCTAGAAACTGCCTGAATCGCCAAAAAAGAGGCAAAATTCCAACGCTGTATTTCTGAACATTAACAGCATAACAGCTGCCCCTCAGAAGGGGGATAACACCGAAAATAGTATTAGTGTAAATTTTGATTTATTTGTTTAGCAGACGTCGGTGGGACAATGGGTCTGTACACAGCGTTTGCGGTGGTTTCTGTAATCGAAATAATAGATATGTTGATTCGATATTCTGTAACCTATGGAGGAATGCGCCGCTTAACAAAAGTACATGCCGGCGACCTACCAAAGAAAAAACAACTGAACTATACACATGCCGGCTTTTATACGCAAGAATTTGGGGAAATTGTGGATCAATTACGAGATTTTTGTCAAGTGGCGACGTCACGCGCTGCCTCAAGCGATGCAGCCAGTTGCGGCACCAAACAGGTTTGTGCGATTGTCGCTCAGTCGAAAGAATCAACAAGTGGCGTACGTTCTCCGCGAACCGGAAACAGTCGATACCAGACCAAAGCTATTGGTTTTCTAGATAAAGCCACTCTGCGAACAGCAACAAGTCCGTCAAAAATACCCGTTTTACTGCCAAAATCATTCAAAGAAACAGCACCAATTGAGAGCGATGCTCAAATACTCGATCCAGAAACGGCTTATTTTTGGGAAATTCCGGTTGCAAAAAAATGCCCTAGCGACAGTCTCATATCATCAGGTGTCTCTATTAGCATCAGACCACGATCAAAATCAGAAGCTTTATATTCGCACACTGCGCCGATTGAGAGTCAGTCAATATCTCGAAGAACTAGTGAGCCGAGAACGCGACAAAGCGTCAGCCAAAAAAATAATTTGTCAAATGATTTTTCGTCTTCTGAAAGAAAAATAGAACTATCTGATGCAATAGTTAAAACTCTAACTAACTTACTGTCTAAATCGTCTATAGCTGGCCCTAACATACGTAAATAATTTTAATTTATAAATTTAGTTTGAATGTCAGGTACTCAATTTAAAACAAAAACTCATTCAAAGCTTTGGCTTGGTTACTTCCATAAAAGTTCAAATGTACGTAACATTGTAGCGAGCTCCGCTAACCCAAGGGTAATTTTACTCAAAGCTTTTTCAACAACTTAGGCGCACAAACAGTCCAAATCACTCGAACACGCACGTAAGAAGTACACTATTTGAGGCCTGGGCCAGTAGAATAAAACTACAATCCTACAGTTGTAGCCTAAAAATGTAAAAATTCTGCGAATTTGCTTATCAAGCTAGTCACAATTGTGACAGTTCACAATTGTAGCCTTACAAGCCTAAAATTGTAGATCAAATTTGAACCTTCATTTTGCTTGTTCAATGCGTAAAATGTTCACTACAATCCTAGGATTGTAGATCACATTTGTTGGTTTTATATGTAAACTTAAAATTGTGCCACTCGATGTTTGTCTAGAATTGTAGAATTACGTTCTATTTCAGCAGTTAAATTCACTTAAATTAAAATTCAACAATTCTAGGCGTGTAGCATGTCTACAGTTGTAGCAGAAAACTAAAATTGTAGCCAAAAGCGGTACATAAAAGAATTGTGACATTAAAATTGTTGGATTGTAGTACACAATTGTAGCGTTGTTAACTAACAATCCTACAACTTTACGCTAAATTTCACAATTGTAGGCTACAATCTCACAATTGTGGGAACATAGTATACAATAGTGCGCATATAATTTTTTCGTACAGTTGTTGTTTTTACATTGTTTGTTGTGCGTCCTTATCTCAAATTTTTCAGTTTGAATAAGTATATTTTAGTTTTTTTAGATCTGTAAATAATGCTGCGCAGTTTTGTAGCCAAATTTGAATGCAATGGCTTTACAACTGCCTGCTAAAATCCTAGGATTATAGCATTAAATTTTACAATTGTGTACTATTGTGGAAGAACAATCCTAGGATTGTGATTTCACAATTGTAGTGTCACATAAAATACACAGCTGGTTTATGAAAACACTTTTTGGTACAATTGTAGTTTTTTCCTGCTGTCGCGCGCTTGCTACAATTGTAGGATTGTAGTTTTATGACACCTGTCCCAGAACTTTTTAAAAAAACTTGTGTAGCTTGATACATATTATGCAATGATAAACAATGGCACACAAGTTAAATTTCCAAGTGCTAGTTTTAATTTCGAGATTATGCCAATTTCGTTTATTAAATCCGGTTTTTTGGAGCATGTCTTCACTGTACTTTGAGGTGCTAATTTGCCGCTTCACTCAATAGCTCCGCCAGTATTGTACAAATCTAACCTAGATCAGCTCCGTAAATAGTAAACAAAAACCGAAGAGGTTTTAAAGGAACAAACAACACCGCAGTGCCTGTGTTCGTGTATCGTGTGGACCAATTGTTTCATTTTTGCCAGCTTGATGACTCATCTAAGCAATGAGCTCCGCAACGCGAACTCATTGCAGTTATAACAAACAACTAATACAAGCCAGCTTATTGCTAATTGTTTATATATTTATTGCTTTGTGCAACGCTAAGCCGGCAATAGGTATGAACGTATCGAACTATTTGCTGATGAATGGTTTCAGCAACAGGCCCCAGAGGTCAACTTTTAATGCATGGCATAATCTTAGGTTAAATGTAGTTCTACTCACTTCCAAAAAAGTTTGCTTGCCACCTAATAACGCATTTGCAATATACCCGATAGGATTGTTTCAATTATTTGTTTCAATCATTAAAACCCAATTTCAATTTCAATTAATAATTGATACTGAAATTGAATTTACTTTGCCCAAAAATAAATAATGGTATTGACACTGGAAATATTACCCAAGGACATCATAAATCATGATTCCTAGGTTTTGGAATGGCAAATCGGGTTAAACGGACTAAAAGAGTTAAAATAAGTCAGCGGCTTGATTTTAGTCTGACCCCATTCCAAAACTACCTCTGGCTGGACTAAAGCCCGGTTCATACTTGTCCTTAAAGGACATAAGGACAGGGACAAGGACAAATTTCGATCAGCTGAAGTGACGAATTTACCAAAGCATTTGGGCTAATTTTTTACATACGATCTGGATGTGACTCAGACTTGCCTCAAGGAAAACATCAACTTAATTAGCCAGATAGTTTTATTGGATTTTGGAATGGCAAATCGGGTTAAACGGACTAAAAGAGTTAAAATAAGTCAGCGGCTTGATTTTAGTCTGACCCCATTCCAAAACTACCTCTGGCTGGACTAAAGCCCGGTTCATACTTGTCCTTAAAGGACATAAGGACAGGGACAAGGACAAATTTTGATCAGCTGAAGTGACGAATTTACCAAAGCATTTGGGCTAATTTTTTACATACGATCTGGATGTGACTCAGACTTGCCTCAAGGAAAACATCAACTCAATTAGCCAGATAGTTTTACTGGAAAGGACAAAACCATAGGGACAAGGACAAGGACGAGTATGAACCTGGCTTAAACGGACTTACCATGCACGCTTGATATTATAGTGCATAGTTAAGTCCGTTTAGTCCGATTAAAAAGCAACGCGCTACAACTACAAGTTAAGTCCGTTTAATCCGGGGGTTTTGGAATAGCAGTTTTCAGCATAATTTTTAAATCGTTTAGTCCGATTATAATTAACCCGAAGAATAGAATGGTTGTATTGCTACTAACTGCATGAACTTTTTGCCAAAGATGACTTTTTAGTGAGCGCTACCTTAAAAGGTGGGGCGTCCCCCAAAAACCTAATCCTCACTAACTGATTTTCGGGGTGATCCTCTGTAAGCCTGGGTCTGTGCAGAAAAGTACCACACCCCCCACAACTGTAGCGTAAATCTAGTGATAATGGTTGCCTCATGTCAACGAATGCATTTACATACTTTGTTTTTGTTGGTGTCATTACTGTCGGATTTCGTTTATTTTCCCACAATTTATGCAGAGTAGTAATTGCAATTGTCTTTTGAGATTATCTCCAAAGTTCGTTTTTATTTAATGTATAAAAAAGCTTAAGATTAGTTAAAGATTTGATATTTGAACTGCTACTGAGCAGATGAGTATTGAATCATATGTTTTCTTTTGTCAATAATGACCGCGACTCGATTTGAACCAAAACTATGGTTTCAGATGAAAACAGAATTTTGCTTAGAAACATCAGTAGCTGGATTCAAGTTCCTACTTCCAACAAGGCTGCCAAAACTCAGACGGTAAAATTGAACAATTTTTTGTACGCTAACTAAAGTACAAGTAACTCTAAATATTATAAAACTTCCAATGCGTAAACATTTTATCATTTATTTTTTCGATAAGGTTTTTTAAACAGAGTCCACAGGCAAATTTTCTAGTATCGGATCAGTCTCTAAGTTTGGGAGTCGGTTATAGTATGCTTGATCTGTACTGTATCGCTCAGCCCGTTTGTTTTAGAGATATATGGAGGATAATTCTTCTGAGTCTTTTGATTGTAACTGCTTTGAACCTGTACATTCAAATCACTGATTATTTCCGTCAACCAATGAAAACAGTGTACTACAAGAACTACGTGACCTCTCTGAAATTTCCACATGTGCTCATCTGTAACGCTATTCCGTTAAGGCAGGTCACTTCTTTGTAAAACGTGCAGTCATGAAAATACGGTAGCTTGATTGTATGGTCTGTTTTTGGGTAGGCGTTATTTTTTTAGACAGAGTCTGTTTCTGAGGAAATATCTGTTTTTCCATTGGCCGTGCAAGTTTGAATACGGTGGCAGATTTTGGTCGTATTTTGCTTTCTCTTTCCTTATGTTCTATTATGTTTTTTTCTGTTGCGCCGCAGCTTACTTTATATTTGGTTTGTACAGAATTTGCCAAATATGTAATAAATAGTTAGTTTACCTGTTACTTTGTTACCTTACCTGTTATTTTGGGTAGGTAGAACCAGTGCTAAATAACACTGAAAGGCCTACCCTTGCAGTGTTAAATAACACTGGAAGATCTACCCTTCCAATGTTAAGTAACATTGGAAGCGCAGGTACTTCAATGAACACTGCCTTTTTCCTGTTGCGCCACAGCGCAACAGGTACTTTATACTTGGTTTGTATAGAATTTGCAGAATCTTCAACAGACTTACCTGTTATTTCCGGTAGGTCGACTTTCCAGTGTTAATAACATTGGAAGGCTTACACTGGAACTTCAATGTACAATTGCCGTTATACGTGGCCCCCGTTTTTCCTAGGTTAGATTACACTAGAAAGGCAGGTAGGTCAGTTTTTGCTGACGAAGAGACGCAAGTTGAAGAACAGCAACTGTAAATACTCAGAATGCAAAAGCTGAGAACCGGTCGGGTTTCGAATCCCCAAACTTCTGGCTTGCGATCAGATGCTCAGTAAATGCTTAACGCAATACCACCTGAGCCAACCGGCATGGACTGTCGAAGATCTTAGTAATACAAGTGTCAAAACCAAAAACCGCTATGATTTACCTCTTTATTTATTTCTTCTTCAGATGTTACTCATATCCACTTCACTTCAAACGTTCACCGGTTTCACTCACTGACCCTGAGTACAAAGTCAGTGATGATCCAGATCGTATGAAATTAAATTTAGATATAATTCAACATCTTAAATAGAGTCTAAATTTGAACACTTTTTTTGAATGCCGTTTCGCGACTCTACACCGCATCTTTAGGGTCTTATCCAAAATTAGATTTATCGGATTAGATTCAGCTTTATTTCGTCCATAACGCAGCGTTAGCTACACGTAATTTGCTGAAACTGCACACACCGAAATAATGTATGCAAGCCGTTTAGGGAGAAATTTCAGCCGGCTATCCAATTTTGGATAAGGCCCTAAGTCATAGTATCTATCTAATGTGTAATATAAAATTTATTTTAGAACAACAAAGATTTCACCGCCAGGAATAATGCATAAAGCTCTTGTCGAAATTTTCAATCGTGGCAAAGATGATACACTCATCGAAAAACATAAGGAATTGTTACAACAGCAAGAAGGCATGCAATTTTTTACGGAAGTTGGACCTATGAACAAAGAGAGCCTTCTGAGGTAAACAAAAAGTTACAAATTGGCTGGAATTTGTTAATGATTCAGTCATTTTTTTAGTGCAAACAAGAAATTTGACGTGACAAAATAGCACAACCCGTAAGTAGACCATTTACTTGATAAAGTAAAGCGGGGGCTAAGCTACCTGTATAAATGAAAATTTCAGGTTCTCCGATTCGCTTCAACTTTGCACACAATATAGCCCCAAAGGCACAGCGCAGATGTAACAAACTGGGACTAATACTTTTGGTAATTTTTAAAATTTCAGTTAAAATTTCAGTCAAATTCTCAGTTAAAATTTCGAACATGCAGCACAGTAAAGTCTCTATTCTGCAGAAATTGAAAAGGCTGAAACCAGGGTTTAAGAATAAAACAAAAGAGACAGTCCTGGGTTTAGCAAAACCACCCATGTGAATTCTGCCCTTGGTATTTTATTGACGTTAAAAATAAAATACATTATTGCTACATATTGATGAAAAGAATTTTTTGTATAGTTATCAGTCGTTTGGAACAATAGCGTTGTATATGTGAAGTTTATAGCGCTACGTGCACTCCGCAATTTATAGGCACTAAAACATAAAGCGCTAAGGGCATTCACGAGTGAGTGCAGCGGCCGCATTTATGCATGCGGGCTTCACGGGCTATATTCACTGCGATAGGTCAATAGCTACGATGCACGCCTAAAGCAGTACAATACCAGTGTTTATGTAGTACAGTGAGTGATTGTACGTATATACAGCATTTGCATTTGCATTTGCATTTTGTAATTATGCAAATGATTGCAAATGACAAAATATGCAAATGATCTCAGAGTAGAGTATAAAAGTGACCGCAAAGTTTGAATTTTCGCACTTGCGCAAAATTGAAAGCGTCGAATCCCTCTTATTGTACTAGTGTGCTGCTGTTATAATAAAACTATGTTATACTTTGAGATATAATGAAAAATTAACTAGAAATTATATCATACCTGACCTGTCTTGAAAAAACAGTGCAATAACTAACGTCAATAACTATGTGCGCGTTGCTGGATTTACAGCGTGCAGTATAATCTAGTCATTGCACTACTGTAGGCCTGCATCTTAGTTATTGCACTGTGATTTTAAAACAGTTATAACATAAGTACATTATGATACTTTGTAGCGTGCAGTCAGCAATCATTAGAACTGGCAAGTGAAGCCAGAGTGCATAAAATCGTGCGCTGCGTACACTCGTTTATGCACTTGGCGCTTCACGTACAGTGCGTATACATTACTGAGTGCACTCTACATTGTGCTATAACCTGCACGTCTAATGCACGCTGTAGGTAAGTCTAGCAGCCTGCATTGTCATAGTTATTGACGTTAGTGATTGCAATATTTTTCATAATAGGTACATAGATAGGTATAAGCAAGAGTACATAATAGTGTCTCAGTCTATTGTAGAAGCAGAGTAACACACTCTCCAGCTTGCCTGTGTTCTAACAGTGGCAGATGCGCTGGTCGTTTTCAGGCCACATATTGACATTTTGTGCAACGTCTGGCTGGCCAAGCAGCGCGAAAAAACGACCGCATCGCCTGCGCTAGAATACAGGCAGGATGGAGAGTGTCTCACTCTTGTTCTATATATAGTGAGACACTATTATGGGCTCTTGATATAAGTATATAATGTAAATCGTGACGGCATCTACTCTATGGATCAGTTTGGCTATTATACACTAGGCTGAAACTGCAAAATCAGTTTTATCCAACTCATATCGATAGCTGTTTTATTCGAATAAAATAGCTTTTGCAGAATTGTAGTTTCATACGGTTAAATCACCAACCCAAATATGTGACAGTTTCAGCCCCGACAAGTACATTTTCTTGGCCGCTAAGAAGAACAAAACTTTAAGGTTATCTAATTCCGTTTTAGCTGGTTTTCAGTGCAACCTGGGGTAACCAAAAGCTAGATGTCAAAAACTCTTTTGAGTATCTGTTTTCGTCATTTTATGGATTGTGTTTGGAGTTCAAACCGAAAATACTGGCCGAAACCACTACTGCTTCAGGTAATGATAATTTTGTATTTTAACCGGATTAACCCTTTCATTCAATTTGTGACAAATACGTCCAGCCATTTTTTTGGTCCATTTTTCCTGCTGTGTGTGAAAGAGCTCTTTATGTCTTTATGTGACGATGTAAAGATGATGTCTTTATGTAAAGTTAGGTCCAAGGATTGTACGATATAATATGATTGTTTTCGACTTACTAAGCGGGTGTGGAATCAATTCAGGCAAAAAATCAATAAGCATGAGTAAAAGGCGACGGACCTTTAGTGTGAAAGAATATAGACATTATATGGGGCTAATCGTTGAAATTTTTTTAACTAACTCACACTCCTTCAGTTAAATCCTACAGAAAACTTGTTTGTTACTCGCTACTTATGTAACTTGTCAACTGTGAAATATTATATATCGTTGAAGAGGTCTACTGGAATAGGTAGTTTTGTTCCTTTACCTATTAAGTTTTTGATTGTATCGGTGCCACAACTTTTCTTACAACCGAGTGTGATGTGCGAATATTAGCAACGTTTACTAGTACCTAAGCAAGTTTATGTTTTACTTCCTTTAAGGAACGTTTGATCGAAGTTATAGTCTATGAAAATGTATTCTCACAGACAGGGCAAGAATGAACCAGTAGCGTAACTATGAGAAAAGATGTGTAATTTTTTCAAATTTGATATTTTAACCGGAAACTTGTTGGCTTTGATATCGTAACCAATTGTTCAGGTACTAGACCAACTGTTTATTAAAACGTGTGTGTAGTGTAAACAATGACCGGTCAGCCAGCTGTATCAAGAGATAATGATGACTAGTATTGAGCTAGTAGCTCACATCTGGTAGGGAGCTGGTCTGTAGATTCAGAAATGGGTGGTTTACAGCACCCGTGGGTGGGACCATTTCGACGCCAATCCTTTCTTGTATAAAAAAACCTATTTTATCTTGATATTAGATTTGTAAGCAGGCTTGGGTTTTCGGCAAAAAACTGGGTAGGAAATCCGCGTTACAAAACTGCGCCGCATCCACGGATACGTATTATATACTTACAAAGCGATACACCTGCCACTTTTTGCCACAAAATGGGCATTAATACCGTACTAGCAGTGCTGCATCTGTGAATTTGCATGTAGTAATTATACCTTTATTTTTTGATAATCTTTCACACAAAAATCAGACAGTACTTGCTCATTCAAAACTTAAACTGTTGGTGTTGCCGTGTTATGCTGAATTTTCGTTTATTTGGACTTTTTTTGATTTTTTACACTGTTTACTTGAAAGACTATTTACTGAAAATTTCTCTATATGTCTTATTGTGACATATATGCGACAGTCTCAAACATTTAATATGCAATACGTCGGCAGCTCGCGAACAATTCCAAGCAACTCAAGTAGGTATGAAGTCTTTGCAGTGACCAAACAAAATTTTTCCATGGCCGATTTCAGGGCTTAAGAATGAAAGGGTTAAACAGACTGGTCTAATCGTAGACCTAATGTAAGGAATGGAGATATTACTAAACAAGTTAAAACAGCCAGGTGCATAAATCTAGGGCCAATTCATTACCGGATTAACGGACTGGACTTATTTTAGCCCGAGGTTTTAGAATAGCAAATCGGGTTAAACGGACTAAACGAGTTAAAGTAAGTCAGCGGATTAATTTGAGTCTGACCCCCTAACGTATTTAACTATATGTCTGTATGATATGGCACTTAAATTGTATGCACGATTTCTAAAAAAATGCCGATTTCTGGTAACGAACGCGAGTAAGCGAAATCGAAATAGCACTTTTTGTGCTATAGCACTTTTTTTATGCGCTATATGCGCTATATGCGCTATAAGCGCCATGGAATTTGCTATATGCGCTATTTGGGCTATATGCGCTATCGAAGGTGCTATATGCGCTATTTGCGCTATAAGCGCTATCGACGGTGCTATATGTGCAATTTTTTTCGGATATGGATGAAACATCTACAGAAAAATGGCCAGGGGGGATTTGAACCACCCATTGCTAGATTGCTAGCTTAACGCTCTACCGACTGAGCTACGCTGGCCTATTGGTGTTTGTGTTAATTTCCCTTTAAATAGTGATGCTGATCTTGGATAGCGCTTATAGCACCTATTTGCGCTATTTAGGCGCTATTTTGTGGTATTGGCTAACTTATTGAAAAGTTTTGTACTTTTTAGCACGTATACGATCCCTCAATAAACAAAAAGAATTTGAACAGTATTTTAAAAATTTTAAATCATTTTGTAAAGTTCCATCAGTAAACCAAGACTTTGTTTATGTCTTATATATAATAAGTCTTTAGGGCAGAAAAATGCTAAAACATCTAAAGACAGCACCCGCAACGTCACATATACTGCTGCACGTGGGATTACGGTAGCTTGCTCGTAGGTGGAGCTAAAGACTGCTGCAATCTGATTGGCTGATGAGGGGGTACCCATTTGGGTACCTGGTACCCATTTAGGTACCTCAGGTACCCAGTTGGGTAAGGGTACTCATTTGGGTACCCTGCAGGGCCCAAGCAGAACGCTGGGGTACACATTTGGGTACCTGCAGGACCCGTTTGGGTACCAGGTACCCATTTGGGTAGGGGTACTCATTTGGGTACCTTTTTGGCCGTTATTGTGCAACGCATTTACCGCGCTGCCAAGCTGGCCGATGGGAAGAGTGTCATACTCTTCCCATTATGTACTCTTGGTTTTTAAGTAATAGAAAATGTTTTTGACAGGTCCTTCGGATAGATTGAACGTGGTGATGGACCTTTCTGCTTATGAAGCATTTATTCCTAGTTACAATTATTTACCAGTAAGTTTCAAGACGTAAAATATAATTGTTGTAAATTATATAATTGATGCTTGAGGTTGTCATTAAATTCTTTTAGCATCATCTGGCTGTTTGCATAGAATTAACATGTACCATAATGAAAAACAAACTCCTTTTTAAACCGCCACTAGCGTGAGATGGTAGTTGCGTAATCACATTTATCTTACATTAGATTTTTTCAAAATATTTTTCAGGGCAATGAGTACAGAAGGATCACATTGGTTCAATTTTCAAAACAAGCCCTAAAACTGTCTGCTAGCTTTTTCCTGTCGGCATCGCAATGCCGACAGGTCTTTACGCTGCTTCTTGCAGCGTACTTTGCGTGCGTTTAGACATTTTGATTAATGGTCAGTGGAACTTTTGTTATTCTAGCCGGCGTAGCTGTCAAATTTTGTTTTATTAGTCGTCAAGTTTGATTTGCTATATATACATACGGCCAGTGGTTTAGCCAGGAAGAAATTTTGCGGGGGGAATGATTTTAGATTTTTTTGAAAGGTGTTAAAATGCACTTAATTGAAATTGTAACGCAAAAAACGACACATTAGCATATTTCGTTCAAAACCATGCTAGTTTTTTGACCAGTGTGGCATCGAAAGTAATACTGGAGTTCAAAACACCGGAAGTTTAAAAACTGGTGGGCCGGAAAAGGTCCAGAAGCTAGCAAGTTTAGAAACTTTTAGAAGATTTTTGACATTAAGCTTCAAATTCGCAAAAAATATCATTTTTGCTACAAAACAGCTAAAACGATGCACTAAACTTTTTAGGGGTCACGTGACCCTGACCCTCGTACGGTCAGGGGGTCACCAAGGTGGGGGTAAAAGTACTCTTGGGCGGGAACCCCCCCCCACAGTTTTGGACCAAGTATATAACCCCTGAGAAAAAAAACCCGCTAGGTTGCCTAACGAGAAACAAATGGGTTGTTTCCGGCTCCACCGGGCCCGGGGTAGTCACTCCAACAACTTAATTAAAAAGTATCAGACGTACCAACGAAAATTGTAAGGCGACAGGCATAAACTTTGCGAAAGTGATAAAGGCAGCAGAAAATTTTGCATAAGATTGCTGCTTGTTAATAATTGTTAACAATAGTTAAGAGTTAGGATTAGCTACTCCATTGGCTTACAGCTTAGTAAGCTAGCGTGCTATTAACTTGTCTTAAGATGGCGCTCCGAATAACTGACTTTGGACAGTAAAGCCCGGTTCATACTTGTCCTTAAGGACACAGGGACAGGGATAAGGACAAATTTTGGCTAGCTGCTGTGACGATTTGACACAAGCGTTTCGGCTAAATTTTTGCACACGATCTGCAAGTGACCCCAGCAGTACTCATGCGAAAAGTTGGCTTATTTGGCCAGGCAGTTTTTTGGAATCGCTTAAGGACAAAACGATAGGGACAAGGATAAGGACGAGTATGAACCGGGCTTAAAAGTTTTCAATCACGTTTTAAGGTCTTTGTTCTTGCAGAAAGGTTGATTAGCAGTGAATTAGCTTTCGTTTGATATATATAACGTGTAGATTTGTTGAACTTATTTTTTTACCTGAATTTTCGTACGGCAAAATCTTCAAATCAATTTTCCAAAAAATTGTATATGGCTTTTGTTACTTTTAATAACATTTTTCACAGCGAATAGGTGACTGCAACTTTTTAAAAATCGTTTGTGTAGGCGAACCTTTTTAAAAAAATTGCAAATTACCGTGAGCGACATTGACAAAAACACTCTATTTTCAAGCTATTTTTTGTTAGCTACTTTTTGGCTTCTCTAACTTTTCGCAATGGTTATTTGCACTAAAAAATACGCTTTATTTTTTGGCACTGTCGTTTGTGTATGCAAAACTTAGGTTTTTCTGATCGGCAATAACCTTTTTTGATTCGTGGTAGCTCTCCTCCATGTAATGTTTTCATTCTGAAATTTGACTTAAGGTGGTAGTGTCGCCAAAGCAGTTTTGCTCATAGGTTGCAAAAAAAGAGCTTATTGCTTTGAAATTGTACGCTCACTGAGAAACTAGTGAAGTGCCATATGGTGTCAAATAAATACCGCCAGACACTAGACTACCAATATCTACCAATACTTTGAACCAATCACCATTTGTGAGCCAGACATCACACAATAGAGACATAAAAACCAACCATCAATTATTCTGTCAAAAAGTGCGTAAAGTACGCTGCAAGAAGCAGCGTAAAGACCTGTCGGCACTGTGGTGCCGACAGGAAAAAATCAAGGCAGATATCAGATTGGCCAGCTTGTGAAGTACATGTAACGTTTTGAAGCACAGTTTTTTGCCACAAATAAGTAAAATGAAAAATGAAGGTTTGTTTTTCTTTTGATTTAAAAATAAGTGTCTAAATTTTTCACAATTTATCATTATTGTTGTGAGTACTTCACAGTTTACGCACAGTTTCACAGTTCAAACAGGTATTACTCCACAACCACTCAAGCAATTTGCACTAAATGTTGTGTGCGTAAACTAGAGCATATGTGCTTTTAGTCTGTGTAAAAAATCTAAACAAAAAGTTTTTTAATTTTGACGAAAATATCGAATGTGAATAGCTTTTTAAAACATCATTTTTCCGACTTTGCGACTTCACTGCTAACTGTATGCTGCATCAATTTTGCTGAAACTTGGCAAAAAGATTTGCGTTAAAACATATTTTTAGAATATATAAATAACAATACTCTATCTTTCAGTGAAGAAGTTTTATAGTGGCGCAAATTCGACTGCTTTCGCGACACTACCCCCTTAAAAAATAAGTAGATGCAGGTGTACTTTTTTTGAAAATGCTGATTTCTGTTTTAGGTGAAATCCTACAGCGTTTTAAAGTTGAATAAATTTAAAAAAAATCGTGTATTTTGAACCAAAACAATTGGATTAAAATTATAAGAAAAAATACACCTCGGCAACATAATTGCCTACAGTTTAAGTTATAGATCGTAAAATTTGAGCAAAGTTTCGCTCAGATAGGTATGCCGTTTAAAAAACTGTGCGCATTTAGCGTAAATAGATATTTTCAATCGGTCATAGAAATTAAAACAAGGCGGCAGGAACGTGAAACTTACTCAAAGACCGAGTTTTGTAGAAGGCTTTAATATATTTAAACGAAAGTTATTCTAGCTAGAACCTACGTCGACTTATAAGATAATAAAGTCATGAAAGTTATTCGGAGCGCCACCGTAAAATATGTATTTTACACCAATTATAAAATGATCTGGGCATTTTTTGGTATAGTTTAATAACATTATTTCTTTGTTCTGTATCCATAGTCTAAAAACTGCCATTCTTGAACTATCACTTCTTCTTGTGTGTAGGTAGCTAGTGTTTGTGACCGGCGCGAAAGCCGCCGGAAGGCGGCCGGGCCGGCGAAGAACTTCGGACGGCCAGTCGGCCGGTAAAAGCCGGCCGGCCGGCCGGCCCGTGAAAACCGGCCAGCTGGCCGGCCGGAGCGGCCGAATTTTTGGATAAAACCAGTCCAGAGTGTCATTTTGGCATAAACTTAGCCTGCCGGACTGTTATGCCGGCTTAATTTTGTCAGTCGGTTGAATCTGGCTCGCCGGCCGGTGTTTTTAACCGGCCGGCCGGCCGGCCAATTTTGACCACCCGGCCGGCCGGCCGGAGCCGGCCGGTTGATTGCAATTTGTTGAACACCTAAAAAATTAGAAGCAGAAATAACAAATTAAAATAAATAGAAACAATATTACAAACTTAATAAAAATTTAATCAAAGAGAATTAAAAATACTGATTTGTTTAGATAATATTTTCAACGGACGGTTATCTGTCGACTAGGACTGAGACTTTGATGCATAACGTAGTTGCCACACCAGGAGAAATTACATCCATTTCGTTGAGTTATCATAAGGTAAAATTGTCTAACATTTAAACTTTAAACTAGCAGGTACATAAGTAGGCATATTAGCATACGTTACAAAACAAAAAAAAATTAGTATGAGCGGTCCTAAACCAGAGTGTGTGACCAAGATTCATACTTTATTGTGCTATTCTTTGTCATAATTTGTGCTCTCCATACCACATTTCAGAAGCATATGCGATGGTTTATTCTAAAACGTAAATAAATAGTAAACTTTCTAAAACATGCTTGAAACTTTTGAAAAATACACCGTAGGTGTGTACATCCTTAACTAGACTAGTCTGAAAAGATTTATAATTGTGAAACTAGATATGTGATCGGTTCCACTGAAACTGGATAAAACCGTGCAGCGTATTGAACCAATAGGATTGCATTTATCAAGAGCTATGAGTTGGTAGGTACAGATTATACCAAAAGCAACAGCCTTATAAGAAAGTCAAGTTTTTAATATCAGGTTTCAAAATTTGATACTTTATTTTCTATATATTCAGTGGGAGTATGTCGCGGAGCGTTTTTTTGAATACACTAGTTAGGTATCTAAACCTATTGCATAGCTACATATTATATTGTTTTTCAAAAATCTATACTTAATGGGTGGAATGCATAAAGACAGTCTTAGCTCAGTCTTGTTAAACGCAGTCTAAGGGCACCGTTCTAACCTATGGAATACGTGTAGAATTTTTCGTTATGATGTTCTAGATTACTGACATAGAACGACTTAGACTGGTTTTAACGTTAGACTGCCTTTATGCATTCCGCCCAATTTGTTTTAGCAAATTCATACGAATTTAACCCAAGAAAAAAATTTAAACTTATCAGTGCAGCAATGTGTTGACGACTTTTATGTGCAACAAGTGGCAGAACGCTGCGACTGCTATTTTAGTCTAACCTTAACTAAAGAAGGCAACTATCGAAACTGCACTGTTTACGATATGCTGTCGTGTGTACCTCGAGCATGGCGTAAGTTAGTGAACTTATCCTTACTTTGATCGACAAATGTTGTGATATTTCGCGTTTTTACTTCTTTTACTTAAATAAAGTGTCAATTTCCTGAAAACAATTACAGTTAAATATAGTGTTAAGGTTCCAAAATGAACCTCAGTAAAATATATCCATACCAATTTTTTGATTCAGTGAAAAACCGTACTGTGTTAGAGAAACATATGTGTAAATCTCTTTATATTTCGTAAAAATAGTCAAATAATTTCAAAAAAACATATGCATAGGTCTTTGTTAATAGTTGAATACAAGTTTTAAAATAATGTTTTGACTTACGTTTTGAAATGTTTTGCTTACTTTGATGAGTCGTTTTTTGCCGAAAAGTGCCCGTTCAGGGATGGGCAGGCCGGGTGCTTGGCCTTCTACGGTGGCTAGAGGGCAGGAGCCTCACGGCTCTTGACAAGACAAGTACAAGGGGGCAACGGTGGACAGAGGATCCAGGCGAAGGCCCGCACCACCGTCAGTTGCTGCACCTAAATTGAGCGGCGATGATCCAGCCAATCAACGCATCTCATTAAACACAATGATAGCTAGCGGCCCTTCCGGTTGCGGACTTTCACAACGTGCACTGAGCAGGTGGATTGTTTACAGGCTAAAGATGGCATCAAAAAGAATTCAAGACCAAGAAAGAAGACCCAGCGATAGATATATATGCGTAGAATGAAAAGATACAAAAAACGCAAACAACGACGCGAGAACAAGCACTGAATACAACGCCAGTGGATGAAACAAGCACGTTTTGCGAGTAAAGTTACACTTGTTTTCGATAGATTTCGTTGTAACGTTCTTGCAGTGCTGAGGATTTTCTTCGAATATAAAACGCGGCACTTAAAATTTTTTAAAGCCAGCATATCATGTCACGACAAACTATCAATCTTAAGCTTATTTTCTTGGTAACAGTGATAGTCAAAAAAGTTTCCATCGGACAAATACAGAACGCCAGTTATGAAACATGATCACTATGGCCAACTTTGAAATTTGCATGTAAAACGGATCATTGTGGTACAAAAGGTCGTACGTAATGAGTCAGTGAGTCACTTTAAAAACAAATCTAATGTTTCATAATCATAAGTTTTGCAACCTTATTTGTTACATCACAAGTTACAGTATGCTTAGTTCACAACACCTAAACGACTCACACGGTGGCGTTCATTGCGCGTAAGCCAGCTGCTGATGACGGTTAAGTCACCCGCTCACGCTGTTCTGTTACAGCAGAAAAGCGACCCCACTCCATCGCCGTGCAACTGCACGACTGCATATGAATTATGCTTCAAAATATCTTGCTTTCAACGTGTTAATGAGCAGTCTACGGAACAATGTTGCGACAGGTTCTGTCCTTTTGCTTTAAACTTACTGTATGTAAATCTACTTTTACTGTCTACTTGACAGTTACGCAAACGAGAGCAGCACGTCGCTGGCAAAAGATAGGTAAGGTTGGGTGTGTACGTACGTGCAGCATTACACACGCCCACACAAACTGTGTTATTTGCTGACCTGCCAGCAAATTAACACAGGAATAATTGCATTTGTGTGCTCTTGCTGCACACAGCTGCACTATAGTATATACGCAGCAGCTGAGGCCGCCGCGTAAATACGGAACTTTGTATAGCCACATGGAACGTACAGAGGGCGAATTTTAGGAAAGAACGCTTTGGGGAAATTGTGAAACAGGCTGTGAACAATAACTGGCACATCACTATGAGCAGCGAGCTTACTGCTACCTCTGACTTCATCGAAGGCTACCACCATCAGAAAGAAGAACGCTATTTAATCCATTCAACGAAAACTGGTGTGATGCTCAAACGGCAATTATAAATGCTATGGTGCTGCAATGGCAAGAAAAAATGTACTCTCAACCGGCTGACAGCAGTTTTCTTACCTGGCCTAACAGTTATACGTATATATTTCCCGTTTTTTGATGTGCTGGGTATGAATCAATAACTAACGAGATCCGGTATAATCTCGAACGTATACTACAGAACAGCCAAACCCCAAACATTATTGGTGGGAATATAAATGCAATAATTAAAAAACAGAATGGAGCGGATGGAAGACATGTAGGACGTTTCGGGCTTCCACAAACAAACACACAGGGCGAAGATATACTAAAGTGGATCACTGAGAACGATCTCGCGTGGGTGAGCTCGTTTTTCTACAAAAAGCAAAGAGGGGCATGCAGACACCCACGGTCAAACTGTTGGTACAAATTGGAAAGTTTTTCTGTCTAAGCAAATGAAAGACACCGTCTGGTAAAAACTGTATACAGCGTGCCTAACTAAAAGCTATCCGACCACCGACCGAAAGTTCTGAACATGAAAAAACACAAGTGGGTAAAGCCAAAACCAATCCCGGAAAACGAAGCTTGAACATCAACTGGCAAAAGCTACGAGATGAAACCATACAGTAAAATAAATAGCCAACAACAAATAGACGAACATTATAAAAACACCACAATTTTTAAAAAAAAAACAAAAAAAGCAAAAAAATAAAATTTTTTTCCAAAAAAAAAAAAAACAAAAAATAACAAAAAAAAAAACCAAAAAAATTTCAAACACAATTTAAATTTTAAAAAAAAAAAAAAAAAAAACAAAAAAAAAAAAAAAAAAAAAAAAAAAAAAAAAAAAAAAAAAAAAAAAAAAAAAAAAAAAAAAAAATTAATAACAACCTTCTGTAGTACAACACGCGAGCGATGGATAGCGGCATCCAACAATAAACAGCAACATACCTGGGACATGGCGAATAAAATCTCGTTGGACAGTGCTCTACAAGTCTGCGGAAAAACTAAACGTCAAGTGAACCCTTGGATTACAACGCATGAAGGCGAACTGAACCGAATGCAGGACGAAATAGCTTAAGCACTGCGGTACTGCAATGAAACAAAAAACGCGGACGCTCACGCGGAAGCCAAAGTAGCAGCGAAACAACATCTGACCTAATAACGAAGAGAAAAATGGGAATGGGATAAAACAATGGGAAAACGAATAGTGAGACGCGCTCGCAAACGAATGTCACACGGCCGCTGACAGCGGAAAAATTGGTCTGATGTTTATTCTCAGAAAACTACAGACGAGGGGTTTCCTCAATAATTGCCGTACCGGTGCAACGTTCAGCGAAGAAGATTTCAAGGAATATCTGGCTGCAATAACCCAAGGCCGCCACGAAATATCGCTGCAACAACTAGAAGACACCATCGCAGCTACAAAACGGCCTGTGGTGGATTGGAATACAGCCAAAGAACTGAACCTATCGCTGTGTATAACACAGGAGGACGAAGAGATAAAAGGGGAAATGAACAACATGGCCGATAAGTCACCGGGGACCGACGAGCTACGACTGCGTTACATCAAACTTGCTGACGCGACCCCTACAGACAGTTGTATGCGCTCAAATACGCTTCATGTTCAACAACCTTGCACGGCTTGGCAACCGGCAGAGAAGGAAGGAGTCATCGTCCCGTTGTTCAAAAAGGGAGACAAGAAAGAAATTAACAACTACCGTGGCATATGCTTACTACCTATGATCAGCCGCATTCTGGCACGCATTTTGGCCACAAAGCTTACAGATATACCAGTAGCCCGTTTCAATAAACTCACAGGACCACAAATTTGTGGGCCTGTGAGCCTGTGCCTGTGAGTTTGCTTTCAATATCTCACAGGCACAGGCCACAGCTCACAAGCCACAGGCCACAGGCACAGGTAGATTTTGAACTGCCACAAATCGCTCACAGGCCGCTCTGTTTCAATGAAAATTTGTGCCTGTGAGCGATCTCACAATTGTGGCGTTTTTTCACAGGCCGACGGGTGGCCTGTGAGGGCGCCAACATAGATAATTTATGCTGTACTGGAACTTTAAATTAACCTACTTCGCTAGTGTATTTGTTGCATTTTGCAGTATTTTAAAGCAAATAAATAGCTTTTCTAAACGTTTAGCAAAAGTTTATATGTTGGAAAATTTATGTATTAACAAAGTTTTACAATTTTTACTGAAAAATTAAAACATAAATGCCAATAAAAGCGGAAAATAGACCACTTAAATTAATTGAAAACTTTTCAATTCATATAACGTCCATATAACAGCCAAGCTGCTATTCAGCAGCGTAGATATGTGCGTTTGCTGGCAAGCCGAGCATGCGGTCAGATTGCCTGCGTCACCTGTGAAACTGTGACCTGTCCCTGTGGCCTGTGAAAGGCAGCATTTTATGCTTATTGAAACGGGATCCACAGGCACCTGTGGCCACAGGTCACAGGCTCACAAATTTGTGCCTGTGGGCCTGTGAGTTTATTGAAACGGGCCACAAATGATCTCCAAACTGCAAGACCTACATGAACACACATCATACAGAGTCCGTGGGCTTGAGAATGACAGCTAGAGCTGGTATCTTGAACGAGGTCTCAGAGAAAGATGTCCAACATCGCCCACATTATTCACGTCTTCCACCAAGCATGCTTGCGCATCATCGAGCGTAAGAGGCAGCAGAATCCATGATGTTGGAATCACCGCAGGGGTACCTTGGTCCTGGCTGCCAAGAATATACGGCTGCATCTGGAGCTCAAGAACAATAGAGCCGCTAAAGGAGATGGCAGCCAAACATGTCAACATGCAATATATCAGAAACGAACTTGACATCACTACCATACGAACAAAGGCAGAAACTCATCTCAAACTTATCTCAAACTCAACTCAGAAACAAAGGCAGGCTCATCTGCATCGGATCGGGCACGTACTGCGAATACCAGATGACCGCCTGACCAAACGTGCCATTGTCGGGTGGTACCAACCGCTCGAAACAGTAGCGAAAATACGAGCAAAGAAGAACCATATAGTACAATACTGGAAAAGACTTCTCACAGAAGCCGGCATCGACGAAAACGGGTTAGAGCTTAAGATCAGAAATAGATCTCTATGGTGAGCCTAGATCAATCAAAGCAAAACCCATCTGATGGAATACGATTGACTGAAGGGCACAACAGCTCATCCCATCGCAAGAAACGCTGTAGTGACTAAATCCCTGATATGCGCTTACCCAGGATGCGGTGAAAGCTGTAAAAGCGACGGGGGTCTATCCATCCATCAGAAGAGGATGCATAGAACAACGAATTCGAACAAAACATTTGCCTGCGACAAATGTGGCGATACGTTCCGTCAAGAGGCAACTATGAATAACCATCACAAACGCTGCAACGGCCCAAACAGGGAAGACGGTAAAAAACGGTGTGAAAAATGCAGTGGTCTCTATGCTCTATCGTATATATTCCGCCATCGGAAGAAGTGTAGAGACACAAATGATCCGACTTTTGCTAACCCACCTCTACATGACCAACTTTCTGGCCGGAAATATGTGGCGAAAAGGAAAATTTGCGACTTATGTGGCCAATCTCAAACAGCCACAAATATGTCGCGTCACCTGAAAGCCTGCCAACAACGATAACCTGCTGTGCACATGGTGAAGGGCCAACGCGGGAAACCCTAAATCCTATGCCCTTGGGCGATAACGGGAACGACGATAACGACGAATAATTTTTTGATCGTTCCGTATTTGTAATCGTACGGATTATTTGTATTTTAATTCTATTAAATTTAATTGATAACCAGTATTAATGAATAAAAAATTAAGTACCTATGTTACCTATCAATTAATGAAAACCAGCAGTTAGCTTTTTGGTTCAAATTAAAAAGCTTAGCGGAATTACAGACGGATTACAGTAATTAGTTAGCAGTAATATTAACACAGTCAGGCTTAATTGGGACCTCCTGCTACGCTTATTGTACTTGGCTAACTAGACATTATTTGACACTTAGGGGTGACATTTTCTAGGAGATTTTCAAGTTCTTGTAAGAGGCCAATAAATAGCTCGCTTTACGAATGCTCAGCATTGGCCCAGTAGCTCACATGATAAAGCACTGGTCCTGCAAATCCAGTGATATGTGGTTTGAATCCCCCTTGGGTGATTTCGATGAAGATGCACTCTTTCTTCCAGTAAGAACCCTATTTGCTGTCTTGAAAAAACTCCCTTATGGTATTGACATGGCGAGACGTTCAAGAACTAATCAATTAATTATAAATTAGATGGAATAATTAATAAATTGCAAGTTTAGAGTGTGAACCTAGCCCCTTCATTCTCTAAAGCTGCAATGTATGCGTAAAGTGTTAAGTAAGGCTTATTAGACTGCTGAAAGGGATTTACAAAAGCTCAGCATTGGCCCAGTAGCTTAAATATGTAGTAGAGCACTGATCTGCAAATCCAGAGAGTGGTGGCTTGAATCTCTTTTGGGTCATTACTCATTCATATAAACCTGTTGTCTGTCTTCCAGTAAGAACCTCTTTGCTGTATGGCGAGTATATCTAAGCTTCTATTTAAAACTATAGTTACTGATCGGCTCGATCGTTAATTTTATTTTACATCGTTTTTATTTACATTAAGGTAAGCCAAAAATAGTTCACCTTTATATTTTTTTAAGTAACCCCAATAGGTAGCTTAAGTAAGCTTGCTCAATTTTAAGATAAAATTTGTTACATAATTGCTTTAGCAGTTAGAATCAGACGCTTAACAGTTTTAAGTTTAGCAAAGAAATCGTTTTTGGCCCTACTTGGTAGTGACATCATCGTCCATGTTGTGTTTCAGTTTATATGCGCAACAATTGTTTAGAATCAATTGTTTAGAGTTGGTTGGTGATCAAAGATAATACCAAACCTTTAATTAGCATTTAGTTTTTACAGTGTTTGCATGATTAAAAGTTGATGCACATAACAGGCTAATTGAAAAAAATTGCTTTTTCACATAGAGCTGAGAATCTGAGATATCTTTTTTAAAAATGTGCAATATTGGCCAAAAACCGGGAAAATGTGGCAAAAATTAGGAAAATAGAGAAATTTAGAAAGAAATCGTAAACTTGTAAAATCGTAAAGTGTGAAATCGTAAAATCGATTTTGTATTAATATAGCAGAAGGTTCAAAATTACAGGCATTACAGGCATAAACTTTTACTTAGCTTTCACATAGAAATTTGCTAAAAACTGTCGGATAATACTTGTACGTGTTCAGGAATTTGTTGGCGGCAGGATTAAACTTTGTAAAAGTTCGTATGTGTCAAAAGCATAAATTTACGCTAAAAGTTTGCATAAAAGTTCGGCTTGTTTGTTATAACTATAGTGTAACTAAATATGAAGACCTTATACCTTGAACATATGTTGGCCTAAAAGTGTCTCAGACGTATGCCAAATATCATAAAGTCAGCAGTTGGTTCGAGAGAATCGCGACAAAAACTGCCAATTCTAAACTACCAACTTGAGCTCGTTTAATGTGCAGGTTTTAAAATGGCATTTATGCACAGGTTGGTAGCAGCATATTTTTACACCGTTTAGTCTGATTAAACTTAACCTTTTAATCCTGTAATTAAGAATGGTCTCTTAGGGCCAATTCTCAAAATGGATTAAACGGATTAGATTAAAACGTGTTTTGCCAATAACTCGTCAATGAATCCAATCATGACTTGCCATACCAAGTACTCATAAGGTCTTTCGCTTGTGCACAAAATTTCGTAAATCTATCTCAGCTTTAAAAAGAATTATCAAGGAATGAGTTTTTAATCTAATCCGTTTAGTCCATTTTAGGAATTGGCCATCAGCCAACCGAAATGTTTTAGGCACGCAATCTCCCTGTCATTCAAAGGAACCCGTTTCGACAAGTTACATTAGTCAAGTCTTTTCCTCGCCGATTACGACTAATTATATTCAGAGTTTAGACGAAGTCATAAACATGAGCTCGATATTGCCGAAAGTAGCGAAAGCCTATGCGTTCAATATGAAATATGTTCCGGAAGGTAAACAAACCGCCCAAGTGGTCTTGAAAGATTTGTTGCGACGTCTAGATATTCGATTCAAACAATACGAAAGCATGTTTCACTACAATAGCAGTCGCAAAAACTGCTATATCACTGACAGTTTCAACCCCCAGTTTTTGGATACTAAAACGGTTATGCAAAAATTAGAAGCTTCAAATTACGACTTAATGTCTCGAATGGTAAAATTAAGTGACATGTTTGCTAAAGTAGTCAATTTTGCAGATTCTGCAATCAACTTCAGTCTGAGTCGAAACTTTTCAATAATCTATGGAATAGCCTACCCGAACGCGACTGAATTAGCGAAATCATATAAATTATTCGAACAGTATATTAGAAACCGCCAATTTAATGTAGATTGGCGCACAAAAAATGGACTTTTGTTCGACAGTCTACAGTGGATCAAAGAATTGCCCAAAAAACAAAAAAACGACGTCAATTTCACGCGTTTACTGCAAATCTGGCCAAACGCGGAAGCTTATAGAAAAGCTTATGAGGAAGCTGAAACTTGTAAATACGGGTTTCGGTTACACAAACTGAAATGTGCTTTGTATTTTAAAGAAGTCAATGTAATCGCTGATACGCTGATATTGTACACTTTACTCAGTTCAAACAGCAGCAAACGATATAAAACAGCTTTTAGTCCAGAATACAGCTACGTGAAAATATTGAAATTAATCACAAAAAAATCGCATTCTCGTAAAAGATGGGCTAACAGTATACAGGTATATACGTGGCTGAAAAATCAAATTCAGTATCAAAACATTGTACAAACTGCTAAATGCCTTGCCTGCGCGATTACTATCAACAGGACATTTGAAAAGATTTCCTCTGAACAACTAAAGCTCAACACGTTACTACATTCTCTGATAATACCATTGTACCGCATAATGCAATCACTTGTGATTGAGTACAAGTTATTAATGACTGGTATACAACATGAACGGCAAGAACGTAATGCATTTTCCCAACTCTACATTATCATTCAGAAATATTTGCATAACTACGATTTGGCTGACGTCGCCATGTTACCTCGATTCTTGCTGCAAAACAGGTTTCGTTTGGACCAAGAACTACGGGTAGTCTATTTTAACCTTTACTTTTAGCGATAGTAAATTATTCACCTAGTAAATTGTGACCAGAAATTTTTACTACTTGCTTGCAATTCGTTCTCTGCATAATGAAAACGCTCGCTTCTTTTTGTCTCAGGGTCCTTGGTCAGACTTTAGTCTACTAGAATTGTGCAAAATCGCTCATTGGTTAACGATTATTAAACTAGTAAATTTAAATAAAATTAAATGAAAACACGAAGGCTAGATCAGCGGTTTATTTCTGCTAAATATTTATGTTTGATATTTTGGTATTTGTTTTTTGACAATCTATAAAAATGTCGTATGCTTCTGCAAAGTATGATAGGCCCGCTAGGTACATAGCGTGTTTAAGGTGGTACTAACGAATGTGCAGTGTTTGTCAACAGGCTAGTATTCAATATTTAATTAACTTTAGAGCATATTTTTTAAATCGTTAGAAAGCGCTACTTTTTTTCTACAGTTAAGCAAAGTTTTATTCTACAACTGTAACGCTGATTTGTATGGCACGTGTTAAAAGTAGACCAATTTGTCTTTTTTGAGCACTTTCAAATCTGGCCACTTTTTAAAGAGTTTAAAAAAACAAAAACATACGAAAAATGGCACAAATTTTTAAAAGTGAATTATCTAAACCCAAAATGCACGATTTTTTGATTTGTCAATTATTAAATGAAATATACGGTTTCAATGTAAAACGTGTCTATTCACACTCAACTTTCGGGTTCTATATCTGCGCAAAAATTTAAACATAAGCAATTTAAAAAATTTCATTTTGGGTCAAGAAAATTTGCAAAAGTTTATTCATGTTCATTTTTGTGCTTATGCACTGCGCATGCGCTTAGAAAAGTGGCCAAAACTGTTAAATTTCTATTCTCCTGTTGTGTAGTTTGGCTTGTTGGCTTGGCTTGCTCCTACAAATTTTCCACATGATCCTTGCCATTTTGTGTATATGAATCAATTTTTACAGACTTTATTTTCAAAAAATACAGTTTGAATCAACTAATTTTATTCCAACATTTAAAAGCCACTGCACATTCGTTAGTACCACCTTAACGACCGCACTCACTCAGTTTAACTTATTATTGACGCAGTATCTCAAATGGTTAGACATAGACCACTAGTCTGCAAATCTGCAAAGGATTGCTCGAATCACAAGGGGGTCGTTGCATCAACTTACAAGTCTTACAATTGTAACAAATGTAAGAGAAAAATTAGATGATTCGTAATGATTGTATATAATGAATTCGTAACGAATCACCTGATTTTGCACTTACAATTGTTACGAAATGTAAGATTTTTATTTTGGTGCAACCACCCCCATCATTCTGTTTCGGATGCCTTTCTTCCAGTAAGAAGCCCCCTTTTCTTGACACTGTAATAACTGAATATTTTGGCAAGCTTGTATTTAGTTAGGTGACAGTATGGCTCAAATGGAATTCAAAAGACACTTACAGCGAAAACAACTGTTTCAAAAATTTTTCGCGCTTCGTGCAACAGCCCAAGCTGCAGCCGGTGGTAAAACTGAAGACGTCACTGTCAAAATGTTCGGCAACCAAGCAAAAACATCCACTATAATGCACTTGAAGCGGTGCTTCGCCACAATTAATACCCAGAAACAGATAGATGAGTATGAATATAATTCAATGGAAATTAGACGACTTCTGGATTTTATGATGGACTATGCGATGGTTTATAAAAATGGTCTCACTGACCATTCTCGATTTATAAGGTTCGTTACTAAATTCAACTAGTGCTGTGAGTTTTAACCTGTTATACTCATTTTGAATATGAATCTTTCATCTAATTAGAAAACACAAATTATGTTTTCAACTACCTTATTCTTTTCTAATCATGTATGTTTAAATGGTAGATTAAAAAGTTATATAATAGGTAAATAGTCATACTAAACATAATACTAGCGTAAGTCTGACAAAAAAAGTTGCGTCATATTATTTATATATATATATATATATATTATATATTTATATATATATATATATATATATATATATATATATATATATATATATATATATATATATATATATATATATATATATATATATATATATATATATATATATATATATATATATATATATATATATATATATATATATATATATATATATATATATAATACTCGCGCTACGAAAAATATCTGAACAACCAGATCAACGACCTCACGCATGTTTCTCACTTATTAAATTTTAACTGCGGAGTGCGGATATTTTAGAGCAATTTACTCGTAGGATTTCGCGGTCACCATTACTGTATACTACTGGCCACTCTGAGGAGAAAGTTACTGCTCGCTAACCATTCGTGATCACTCATCATTCATTCATGATATGTTATAGGGTCAGGTCCATTAGGCGAGATTTCGAATGACCTATTGACGTCCACTCAATGTCCACTCAGTGACCACTTATTAACAATCCAAGTGCTTTTTTGTTACTAAAACAATTATTGTCTGGGTCTAATTTTCCCTTCATAGTGTAGAAAATAATGCGGGCTGTTTGCGCCCACTCCTTATTTTACTGTCTTGTACTGTAGCTGAGGTTAATACACCCGGTAAACACTGACTACTTGACCACTAGGGGGCCAAATCGAGATTTTATTTACATGTCGCAGATATGAATCTATTTTTTTGGCATATCAGAAGCTGCAAGGACTGCTACTACTGCTTAATTTCAGAAACGGTCCACTTTTTCAAATAAAATTACTAAAATCACTAAAATTGTTAAGTTTTAAAATAAATTATTTTTAAATAACTCTAGAGAAGCAGCAAGGCTATGTCTTATGCTTTAGTACATTTTTTAAGAACAAAAATTAACAATTTTAGGTATATGAAAGCAACAATACAGAAAGCTTTAATTGTGTTAGAAATGTAACAAAATAAAACTAAAAAAGGCAAAAAGAAAAACAGCATTCCCCGCTGAAGACGGAACCCAGGCGCATGTGTCGACGAGTAGCAGCACCGACCACTCGGCTATCCTGACTCATATGTGCCGTGCCAAATCCCCTCTATACACTGTGAACATTACTGAGTACAGTGTGTAATATTTGTGGAGTGACCACTGCTACTATACTATTTTACTATACTATACTATAATATACTATACTATTTTACTATACCTGCATTAAAACTTAAAATTATGTTAAAAACTACTTATTCATTTGTTAAATAGCATTTTTAGTCAAAAATAGCAAAATTTATGCTGAAATACTGCGGCATTAAATCTAGTCTTGCAGTGAGTTAAAAATGATGTAGTTAAACTGATATCGACGGAAAATCGCTGATTAAGGAGGGGGCGTCCGGGAATCCAGGTATTGGGCCATAACTTCTTTCAGCTAACGAACTCGGACTTGTGTCAAGAAGCAAAGTTACTCACAATGATGTGGGCTTTCATTTGATACCAGTATCAAGATATTTGAAAAATTGCCAAATTTTACATTTTTTACTGGCAAACTGCCAAATGGGTAAACATTGAGCAAAAATTTATTAAAAATTCATCAATTCACATCATTAAACACAAAATAGCAGCCGAAAAATGTTTGAAACGGCAATATTAATTTTTACATCCATTTTTGCCCGCAAACCGGCTTTTACCAAAAACTGTGTTAGATTTGGTACATTTTTAACATTAACTAACAAACTGTGTAACATTGCCTAGCTACCGAAACTGTTTTTTACTCTTGGGTCTTGGGTCCCCAAAATTCTGCAAAGTTTCAGCGCAATCGAATAACGCAGTACGCAAAGTTGCTGGCTCAAAAGAATTATACTGAGCAGTGCCCACGGTAATTTTCGGCATTCGATATCTTTTTGCTTCTTCAACCGATTTGGCTAAAATTTGGTATAAAAATAGCTTATTATTGTGCGCAGTTGAACATTCATTTATTTTTTAAAATAATGTTCTAAAAAATAATACCACCGCTTTTAGTGCGGAGAGACGGACCTCGAAAATACAAAAATTGCAATTTTAACAAATTCGCACTGAATAATCAAAAACAAAAATCATGTTCAACTAGAGGAGCGCAAGGGCTACATTTTGATATGTGAATCATGAGTTTAAGACAAACTTGCTATTAGTTATCGCTTGCCGAATATTCACTCACGCGCAGTGCTCTGGTAGTCACGTGACATTATCACGTGATTTAAAATTTTTACAATAGGTTTATTTTATACCATACTAATTACTTATTTAGTAATATTTTAGTTTTACCAACTTTTTGCTGACTTTTGAGGCAACTCCCGATATCTGGAGCGCCCCCTTAAGTGCAGATCAACATTTTGAGATTGTATTACATATAATCAAGTTTTAAGGTCATTTTTTATCAGTTTTTGTAATCAGGCACTGAACAGTTGGTGCAACGTTTTGGGAATGGATCAACGGTCAATCACAAGTGGAAAAAGTGACATGTTTTTACGCGGCCCCCTCAGGGGCCGCGTATATACTATATTCAGATTCTCCTTCTCCTATGTTATTTCGGGTAGGTCAATTTTCTAGTGTTAATTAACACTAGAAAGGTACCTCCCGTCTTCTCTCTACATACCTAACTTGAAAGACAATTTCGCAATGAACAGCAAAACTGATAGCGCCGGAGTGGGATCGAACCACTAACATTTGGATTCGGAATCCATAGCTCAACCAACTGAGCCAACCGGTCGCTGATAACACAGCATCTATAAAACAACAAACATTTGTCATAGAGCTAATCCGCAGAGCAACTGGATCAGCAAAACGGCTATATGTGATGTTATCTTGAAAGTTTTATCAAATTGCTCAATTCAGTAGTCACTATTCAAATCTTAGATTACGCAAGTGATGTTGCAGCTCTGTCGCACACACAGAAGTTTTGTACATTAGTTAAGTTATGATTCTATCCAACAGGCTCTCATAGTGCAACGGTTAGCACTCTGGACTCTTAATCCAGTTATCCGAGTTCGAATCTCGGTGAGACCTAACGTTTTTTAAAAATGTAAGTTTTGAAATTTTAACTTGAAAACCTGTTTAAAATTCACCAATTTTTGGTGTTTGAGAGGTTCTCAGGCAAATGAACAGTAAATGTGTCTGCATTGTGCATAAGTTTGGTTGATTTAAAAAATTATTTTATCCACAAATAATGGCCGCGTTTAATATTTCCTCTGGAATATTGACACTCAGACCTCACAATTTAACCACTTCTCACTCAGCAGAAGAGCTTGTTTAAATTAAGCAGTAGTAGCAATCGTTGCAGCTTCATATAGGCTAAATTAAAAAATTCATGTCTGTAACATGTGAAAAATTTCGATTTGCTCCCCTAGTGGTCAAGTGGTCAGTTTACCGTGTGTATTAAATTCAGCTACTGCACAATACCGTACAATAAGGAGTCGGAACAAATAGCCCGCATTATTTTCCACTATGAAAGGAAAATTGGACCGAAAAATTATTCAAGAATTGTTTTGTAACAAAAAAGCACTTTTACTTGGTCAGATAATACGTGAACACTAAGTGGACATTGAGTGGACGTCAATCAGTCATTCGAAAGCTCCCGTAATGGACATGACCCAACATTTATCATGAATGAATGAAGAGTGATCATGAATGGTGAGCAAGCAGTAACTTTCTCGTCAAAGTGACCAGTAGTGACCGGACCGGTGATGGTGACTGCAAAATTCTACTCCTCTTGTGGATCAAGAATGTACACACTTTGTTTCAGCTAACTCTTACTGTTTTCGAACAATAACCAAAAAATAAAGTGGCGCAACCTTTTTGTCAGACTTTAGAATACAGTTCTCTTCTCAGAAGCTGAACGCTTAATCGGTCGTCGAATGGTTTTGAATTTGTAGAAGGCAACGCTGGGGTACCCGCCTACATACTAAGTTACATTGACAACCCCAAAACCTTACGTCACAGTTAAAGGGCCAATTTTAGGAGAAATATTGCTGTGATTCACATTAAATTCAGCGAAATCGCAGAGTCAATTTCAAAACAAGATCCTGTATACGATATATGGACTCTTTTGGGTATGTATATTCTACTGGAAAATCTTTTTGTAAATGCTGCTTTAATTTGATGCATATCGTAAGTTTTTATGTCAAAAGAAACCGATTGGTTCAAGTGGAGACAAGATGGCTTCATTTTTATATTTCACGTTTCACCAACTGAAGAACACAATACCATTCCTTGAGAGTATCGAAAATATATACTAAGGACCAGACTTCATTCAGATATAGCTGCAATTACCATACCCGCTGCGCGACGACAACGTCTTAGCAATGTGACCCCCCTCACCATAGACTATAGCTCATGTTTCCACCCCCTACTCTTGTCAAGGTCAGGCCGCCCCACCCCCACAATTTAGTCGCCGCCGATTAGCATATGTAAAATTCGCCAGACTTGCCGAAAATAACTACTAAATAGTGGCAAAACTCAAATCTGGACATTAACTGCATAACAGCCGACCTACATACAGGTACTTAGAAATTTCATATAATTTAGCGATCTCCGCCGTAGATGGGTGGAAATAAATTGGCGTAAAAGTTCAGGGAAGCAGGAGTGGGACAAGATCGTAAATTTTATTGGTGTAAATGCTGATTTATTTGTTTAGCAGACGTCGGTGGGACAATGGGTCTGTACACAGCGTTTGCAGTGGTGTCTGTCATGGAAATAATCGATATGTCGATTCGATATTTTGTGACCTACATAGGAATGCGCCGCTTAGCAAAAGTACGTGCCGGCGACCTACCAAAGAAAAAACAACTGACTGACGTGAACTATACACATGCCGGCTTTTATACGCAAGAATTCGGAGAGATTGTGGATCAATTGCGAGATTTTTGTCAAGTTTTGAGGTCACAAGCTGCCTCAAACGACGCAGCCATTTGCCCCACTAAACAGGCTTGTGACATTGTCGCTAAGTCGAAGGAAACAGCATTAAGTAGCGTACGTTCACCGCGAAAAAAAGACAGTCAATACCAGAGCAAAGGGATTGGTTTTCAAGATAAAACCAGTTTGCGAACATCAGCAAGTCCGTCGAAAATACCGGTTTTATTGACAAAATCGTTCAAAGAAACGACGCCGATTGAGAGCGATGTTCAACTGCCCGATCCAAAAACGGCGTATTTTGGGGAATTTGCAAAAAGAAGCCCTAACGACAATCTGCTACTATCAGGTGTTTCCAGACCACGATTAAACTCAGAAGTTTTATATTCATTCACAGAGCCCGCTGAAAGTCAGTCGATATCTCGAAAATCTGGTGAACCTAGAACGCGACGACGTATGAGCAAAAGACGTGTGTCAAATAGTTTGTCGTTTTCTGGAAGAAAAACAGAGCTGTCTGATGAAGTCGTTAAAACGCTAACTAACTTACTGGCTAGATCGTCTTTACCTCGCCCTAAACAAGCAGACGAAAAAAAGGACGGGTTCTCTTAACAAATTATAAATATAAGTACTTAATATCTAAACCTTGGACGTTGTGCCCAAACTTGTGTGGTGTGAAAAAGCTTACACGGATTAACTTATGTAATTGGATTAATAAACTTTGCTGTGTTATGCGAGAACTACTACCTACTTTCGACTCGGACTTCACTGACGATCACTTTCTTAGATTAACACTAATCCTGACACTGATACACAGTAAAGCATATGTTGCAATAGAGTGTGACGTTTACCTACTGGATGCTTATAACCGAGTAGCTACACGAGACTAAACTACAGAGATCACTGTAGTACAGGCTCTTGACTCACAAACTAAGTTTGAGGGCGGTCGAGGGCTGCTGGCCCACGCAAACCTGTCGAGTGCCTGATTGCTGGCCGGCCAACTTACTATCAGTCTTCTTCCTAACATAGCCTGGCCGCCAGATAAGTTAAATAAACTATAATAAATCCGAATTCCGAATTACTACCGAAACTTATGATGCAAAAACATGAACACCTGCCAACGTGAACTGAGGGGAAAATGAGAAAAGGGGAAGACCTAAAACTTGGTCTTAATACTTAATACTATATACTTAATACTTAATAACTAAAAGTATGCAAACTAATGACTTAACTTCTGCATTATTAACTACGTATTATATTGTAAACTTTCTTAATTTCTTCAAATCAGGCTGCAAACTTTTGCGCTTTGCTGCGCAACCGTAATCCGGAAAGGAAATTAGGGTTTTTATGAAAACTCTAATTTTCTAATGCTCTCTCATGCCATGTTAAAAACATATTACCTAACAATCAATAAAATGTTCTATAGATAGTCCATAATAAATAATTTCAAAACGACAATTATAACGATACCAAACACGACACAATTATCTACAAAATTACCAGATTACAGACGACAAAACTTGGTTATTTTCCTGCTCGTTTCAACTCACATCGCTTACTTCTTGCAAAACTCGTAATATAACTTCAACAAGCTCTGAGTAAGAAGTGGTTACCATGCGAGTTCAGAGTGTCAATATTCCGTAGGAAATATTAAACGCGGCCGTTATTTGTGGATAAACTGATTTTTTTAATCCCGCTTTTTGTACACATTTACTGCTGAGTTGCTCCACAGCCTTACTGATTACTGATAAACTGTTACTACATATTTATCAAAACGAGCAACCTCGTCTACTGAGAATGTACTGAGTGAAAAATTACTAATTAATGACGCTGGAGCGTCAATATTGAACACGAAAAATTGAACGCACGCATTTTTCAACAAAATGAATTTTATTTTGCCGTCGTTAACAAATTGACGCCGTCAACGAGAGTTGTGAGAAAAATAATTTTAGTAACTTTATTTTACATTTAAATTGTTATATTACTCTAAGCAGAGGTTAGAGTTTGATTTTGCAAAAATATCAAAAAGTGTGCTCGTCCGGGGATCGAACCCGGGACCTAGCCCTTTCTGAGCAAGAATGAATCCACTAGACTAACGAGCCGCACAATTCAGAATTTGAAATTAGGCATGACATGATCCAATGTCAGTTAGTGTACAAAATTATCAGCGTATTAAAATTAACTATAAGTAAAACAATATTTCATCGCATTTTGCAATCATAAAGAGCAATGAAATGCGTACAAAAGCTTTACGTATTTTGAAGTATTTTACGAAGTCATTTTGAAGTTGTGCAATAACAAGACTTTTAGAATCATTCCTTTTAAGCCCGGTTGGCTCAGATGGTAGATCGCCTTGTATCTACTGTGCATCTGACTAGAAATCAGAAGGTCGGTGGTTCGAATCACCCCGGGCTCTATGTTTTGATTTCGCGTTTGATGATTTGATGTCCAGCGTTTTGTCTTGCGAAATTGCATTTGCACTTTAGATTGACCGACCTACCTACCTAACCAGTGTAATTTAACGTAGGAAAATCGACCTACCAGAAATTACATAGGATTTCAGAAATCTGAATATAGTATATATATACGCGGCCCCTAGGGGCCGCGTAAAAAACTTTCGCTACGATTCAACAACATCAAACTTCGTGTGTTTATTCATCACTAATTACCTAAGCTTAAGCATCAATTGCACTTATCTCACATGTTCCAAAACCAAACCATTACTTTTTTATTAATCGTTAAACTTTGCTAAATAATCCTACTTCTAGATTGCTTTTAGCTGAGCAATATCTGGGCTAACATTTTGACTTAGCCCAGATATTGTTTGTATGTAACCATTCGCTAGGCTTTCTCAGTACCCTCAGGGGGGCTCTCAAATTTCTCATTAGTCTCACTAATCATTAACGACCTTCAGACAATACGGACATAATCACGTACGAACAATTATTACGGACAAACGAGCAACCTACAGTAATGCGCAAAAAAAGTTCTCTGTTCGTCGGCGTACGACGAGCTTCAAACGTCGCAAAAAGTGACCAAAGTCGACCGAAAGTGACTAACACAATTCTTTTTCAAAAAGTGCTCCAAAACGCATTTTCAATGTAGGCAAAATACAGCTATAGCCGAAATCGCCAATCATAGAGTATCATTTCAATTATTGATACATTAAAATGCACCCGCTACATGTAAGCGGGTTTTCATTTGCAGACCTGTGGTCCGTTTTTTGTAACAGTAATTTATCAACAACACTATTACTATATTACTATTCAAGTTTACTATTAAACACACCTACATTATACTACATTATACAGCACACAAAATGCACTTTTTACAATAATAAAAACTTTGTAACAATATTACATTAACTTAAAGATCTTATGAATTACAGAAACTATGATTGACTGCGCTAAATAAGTTTTTTCTAGATTTCCAACTCAGTATTTTCCTTCAGAAATCACAGCATTCTTCTCAGAGACCAAATTCACACTGGGTATTCTATGAGTTCGATCCACAGTCGAAGTTCTGGTAACTTGCAAAAGTTTTTCCGTCCGCATATCGTAGCCAAAACTTTCGGGCGAACTATCTTCTTGGGCGGCATAATTTGGAGATTCCTGACCACTATAGGGATACCAAATTAGGGCAGGAAACGTTTTTGCTGATAAATTCGGTATGGAATAAGGTTCTGTGGGCCGGGAGCTTTTATTGGCCAAATAATCAGCCACATTGGCTGGTTTTTCGTCCTCAATTTGAGCATCAAAACAGCAATAACCAGTCAGCGCGCAAAACATTAGATTCAGCCCAACGGATGCAAGCATCAGTATGCCAAAGACAATACAAAGAGCAATTAGCAATTTATAATTGTCCCCGCATTCAACTGCATAAGCAATGGCTGCAAAAAAATACTGATTGAATTATGCTTTGATTAAAAAAATAATAGTATGTCAAACACCCACCACTATGCCACAAAAGGTAGACTAACAATAACATCAAGAGTACATAATAGTGTCTCACTCTTTATAGAATCATAATCACTCATAATAGTGTCTCACTCACTCTCACTCTTCTATAAAGAATGAGACACTATTATGTACTCTTGATAACATTAACTAAAGGATTGGCTTCTTTAGACGTTATCATAGTTACGTTGTTTAGCTTTTCTGGAAGGAAGACACTGTATAACCTAACCTACCATTTACTCCATACCTTATTACGGGAAAAAGACCAAGTACTCGCAAAAAACATCATTGTGTAACCTGAATGATATGTAATAGTCTATGCTTTTTTCCAATTTTACTGAAATACAAAGTATGAAGGTTTTCCGACTAGTACTGTTATTTAGCTAGGTAAATAGTTAAATGCTAAATTATTTAGCTAGCGGATTTTTACTAGTTAATAGTTAATAGCTAATAGTTAAATTCTTCTAGTTAAATTAATAGTTAAGTTAAAATCCCTCAGGAATAAAACTAGCATTTTAACTAGGCAATTTAACTAGATTTTAACTAGCTAGCCAAATATCCTGAGAATCCAATCTGCAGAAAATTTGCATATTTGTGTCGTGTATTTGCTAGTGTTGTAAATGAGAAATAGGGCTTATGAGACTCGGGGGCTGTGGTGTAGTGGTTAGCATTCTTGTCATCGACGCAAGCGGCCCGGGTTCAATTCCCGACGCCTCCATTTTTTCCTTCGTTCTAAATTTGTGTCTCCTCTTTCCATTCAACATTCTGATGACCGTGACAGGGCGGACACAGGGGTGGACGCGGGTCGTGGGTACCCGCGGGTACCCGCGGGTTGGGTTGGGTTGGGTCGGTAAATTTGAGCCGTGGGTCGACCCGCGGGTACCCACTTCAGGCTGCGCGGGTCGAAAAAAATTTTTCCGACCCGCGAAAACTGGAACCTGAAGAAATTGTCGACAAGGGTCCCCCCTTGGTTTTTATAGCCCGACCAAAAAAATTTCTGATACGTCTCCAATTGACAAAATTTGGTATAAAAATCAAAAAATTCTAAAAATTTTTTCTGGGTGCTGCCGCCCCCAGACCCCTGCAAACTCTGTGGCTTACTATTCCTTGTTATTAAATTTCATGAAAGCCTATTCATGTCTACTAGAGTACATCATGCTGTATTTACTTGTGTAATGTACTGTCTGATATGAAGTTCTCACCTTTTGTTTTTAATTTACCTGTCGGAAAACTTAGTATTAGTATTTCGCAATGGGCGATTCTGCAGCACCGTTTTTGTGAGTGTAGCGTGGGTCGTGATTTGATGTGTGTCATTTAGGTAGCTAGCGGCAGTAAAGTGCAAGAGTGTTGTTACTAACTCTGTTGTAGAAATGTTTCGTAAACTGGTTGTCAAGGCACGCAATTTTCATCGTGAATACATACAATTGTGGAACCCAAGTTGGCCCGAAAACTTCGCGTATAATGAAATTAAGTTTAACCGAGCAGTAAAATACTGCGACATATAAACCTTTTCTGATGATTTTTTAACCATTTGTGGTTAATGATTATGGATGAACTGAGTGCCGTCGTTTAATTGAAAATTTTAGCTTTAATAAATTTTGTTGCCGCGTTTTATATTCGAAGAATATCTTCAGCACTGCAAGTAAGTCGCAACAAACTCTATCCAAACTTAATTCAACTCTACTCGCAATACGTGCTTGTTTGTCTCAGGATTTTTTGGTCAGTCTTTCGTCAAGCTAATATTTTCTAATGACTTTGGAAACATTCTGCTTGCAAAATATGTACTAGCAGAAGCAGTTGGTGCAATAGTGCAACAGTTCTCAATTGTTAAAAAGTTTGTTTACACTGAAATAACATATCCTAGTTAAATATCTAGTTATTTTAATTTTTCTGGTAGTTAATAGTTATATTAAATGAAAGCAAATAGTTTTATGTTAAAATAAATTTGCCGCTAGTTAAAAGCTAATAGTTTTATTCAAAATTTTTACCGATAGTTAATAGTTTATAGTTAAGTTAAAATAAAATAGGCTAGCTAAATAACAGTACCGACTAGTACCAAGAGTACACAATAGTATCCTATTATGTACTCTTGCTAGTACCTACCCAAATCAAGCACAATGTTTGATCTTCAAAGTAGAAGATTTAGGGTGAATTTCACAAAGGTGGTTTTACTAAACCATGGTTTTACGTACGTTTTTACATGATTTGCACATAATTTCAGTACGAAATATAAATATAGCCTGCTTCGTTACGAATTTAGTAGATTTTCTTAAACCATGGTTTTAGCTCAGCTGAAATTTCAGCAAAACAGAGACCTGCTGTGCTGCAGGTTTCAAATTTCAAGTGTTTATAGATTTAGGCTCGATTCATACTTACGACCGATGTCCGTTCAGCCGGCAAAATGACGAAATAATGACGTAAGGCGCTGGCTGATCCACTGCACTAGGCTGCTGCTAGTGACGTCATTCTGCAGACTGAACGGACATACGGCTGTAAGTATAAATCGACCCTTAGGCTCAATTCATACTTACAGCCGTTGTCCGTTCAGCCGGCAAAATGACGAAATAATGACGTAAGGCGCTGGCTGATCCACTGCACTAGGCTGCTGCTAGTGACGTCATTCTGCCGGCTGAACGGACATACAGACGAAAGTATGAATCGAGCCTTACTTTTACGTAATCAATAGTTGCAATAAATCTCACTTGTTCCGTTCAACAAATCATCCACGTTGACAGTCGTGGACGCGTAACTTTCACGAGCATCGGTCAGTGAGGCGAACTCAACGGAAGAGACATCTCGGCGTCTTTCGCAGTCAGTCTGGCAAAAAATAAAAAATATATACGTGTTCAAAACATTAATATATATTATATTTATTGTCTAAAAATCCAAATTACTAAAGCTAGGCTACCTAACTAAGTGCATGCTATGGGTGTTACCAAGAGTACATAATATTGTCTCACTCTATATAGAAGAAGCGTGATACACTCATCAGCCTGCTTATGTGCTATGTAGCGCGGGCAGATGCGCTCGTCATTTTCAGCCCGCATGTTCAAGCTTCTTTAAACATGTGCATGGACAATCAGAAGCAAGCTCCGTGCTGCAAGCAGCGTCACGTAACCATAGCAACCACCGCAAACATGTCTGCCTGAGTGCTGCCTGGAGCACGTGCATATACCATTTTGATACTTTTGATATAAATATGATACTTGGGTATTAATACTTTTGATACCGGTATCAATATTAAAATTGGTATCAAAAGTATCATATTTAAATTATGGTATCATATTTAAATTACTTGGTATCATATTTATATCATATTTAAATTTTTTCCGAGTATCAAATATCAAAAGTATCATATTTAAATTCAAAGTATTGTATTTATATCATATTTAAATTTTTTCCAGGTATCAAATATCAAAAGTATCATATTTAAATTCAAAGTATAGTATTTATATCATATTTAAATTTTTTTCCAAGTATAAAAGTATCATATTTAAATTCGTGGTATCATATTTAATGTCAAAATTTTGATTCCCACGCTTAAAAGCGGCACCTTTTGATGTTTGTGCAGGCTAAGAACGGCGGCATTCTTTGATCTCGCCTTTTGCTCCGCCTCCTTATTTTGATTGGCTACTGCTCGCTTCCTTAATTTTAGAGGGCATTGCTAGTCGAGCTGTACTATAAAAACCAAAGGGGGAATCCTTGTCTAAAATTTTAGTCGGTAGAAATTATAAGAAAATCAATCAATAGGCAGTAGGCTGATAGTTCGTTTGGTTGTGTATCATTTTGATACTTTTGATATAAATATGATACTTAGGTATTAATACTTTTAATACCGGTATCAATATTAAAATTGGTATCAAAAGTATCATATTTAAATTATGGTATCATATTTAAATTATTATGTATCATATTTATATCATATTTAAATTTTTTCCGAGTATCAAATATCAAAAGTATCATATTTATATTCGAGGTATCATATTTATATCATATTTACATTTTTTCCAAGTATCAAATATCAAAAGTATTTTATTTAAATTCTTTGGTATCATATTTATATCATATTTAAATGTTTTCCAAGTATCAAATATCAAAAGTATTTTATTTAAATTCCAAGTATCATATTTATATCATATTTAAATTATTTTGCGGTATCAAAACAACAGTAGTGCATAGGCGTCTGGCTAATCAGAATATGAGCTTGCTTCTGATTGGCCGTGACCCTGTTCAACGAGACTTAAACATGTGGGCTGAAAATGACAAGTCAAGTACACTTGGTGTTAATACTCATACCAGACCGCAACCGCATATACATTTCTTCAGTTACCTAGAAAAAATTACATACCTAACCATGTTTAAAAAAAATAAAAATAAATTAATTTACAGGGCGGTTGTCGATGAGTACGTGCAAGTCTTACAATTGTGACAACTATAAGAAAAATTAGATGCTTCTTATTAAACTAGATAGGAAAAATGCCCTACGGGACGCTGTTAGCATAATAGGCCGATATGGTGACTGTCCTTGTGCTGTAGACTTTAATATAGTTAGTTCAAAACTGAAGCCGAAAAATGACCTGCAAAAAGTATGAAAACTAGACCATTTTGAATAAGCAATAGGCCGCTTGCTGCGCCCTATTATTGCGGGCACCACGGCTGACTTACTCGCATAATTATCTTATTAAATTTACACATTAATAGGTAAGTTAATTCATCACAAATCATCAGATTATATTTAATATTTTTTAATCAGCACGGTATTCCTATCTGACTAAAATAAGGTACCTGTGCACACCCTCTGGTACCACAGAAAGCCACAGCACATTGCAAGTGCAGCGATTCGTGTTTGGGGAAACGAAACATCGAATAAAGTGTTGCCTCTGCGGCCGGTCGAATAGCGTCGTAGCGGAAATTGCTCATGATCGAGTAGTCGTTGGAACAACTGAAAAAGGGGGAATACAGGTGCTACAATACTAAACTAGTTTTGATGCAGGTTTGATTTTTGATTCATCAAATTAAATCAAAACAACTGATTTTTCAGAAGCCCACATCAAATCAGATCAATTTATTTTTAGGAATCCTCAGGAAACTGATTTTTACGACGCTGACAGTAAATCAAATCAAATCAATTGGTTTTTGAGAAGCCCACATCAAATCAAATCGATTAAAAAATATAAGTCGCATCAAAACAAAAAAATACACGCATTACAATAAGCCGTTTTCAACACAACTGTTATTTCTGCAGGTGATGTCATTTTTTTCTGAACTTCACTTACCAGAACCAAGCGGCTTGAAATAGCTTAACCTACGTGTTAAAAATTTATACTCATCATTTTTTCATTAATAGCAGTATCATGATTACCTAATCAGCCCAAGAAACGAAGGAACTAGTGTTTGTGCATGAAAGTAACTAAAAATTTCACTAAAGTTTATAATTTAACCCTTGGTCGTTCGTCATTTCCAGACTGTAATTGAAACCCGCAAACGCCATGCATTGTGTCACTCGAAATTCTTCACCTGCAAAAACAAGCGTCGAAAAGCTCAACACCACTAAGGGTTTTAACACCAATAAATTCACTCTAGATTTTTATTAATAGGGGCGATATCTTTTTTGGGGGCTTAAGATGAGCTTGGGGGCTTGGCTGACGATGGGGGTTCTATAGTTTTACTAAAAGATGGGGTGAGAAGCACGAGGCATCCGAAAATAATTTTTCCCCTATTCTGCAGTTTGACCATTACAATGGATTAGACTGCCTTGAAGCGCGTTTAACTTGAATCCCTGTCCAAGTCAAATACGTTATCGCATACTACATAATTGATTTTTTCACTACGATGTTTATTTCATTCAAAAAGAACGTTTTAGATTGAGTCAAATGATAAAACACCTTTTATGAATCGCAGCTATTGTGTCTTTTAGCTAGCACCCACTAGCTAAACTGCGCCATGACCTGAACTAAACTAAAAAGCACCACAATACCGCACTAAACGGACATAGTCTGAAACTTTTTTCATTTTCTCAAAAGTTCGCGTTTGCACAATTTAATGTAGCTACATATGCCGGACTCCGCAATAGGTTTACCTAAATACGTAGGCTAAATTTAGGCTATAATTTCAAAGGAAATAAAATATCGTAGTAAACATTCTACATAGGCCACAATTTTTTGAGACGTATAATGAAGCAAGTGATCTTATGAATAGTAAAAATGCAACCTACATTAAAGCAACGGGGATTTTGGGCTTTCAAGCGCAGATTACAGCTATGCCAAAGCTTAGACTGAAATTTAAACTGTGGAAAAAACACAAATGTCAGGCTAAACTCAATCCTATAAACTACTATATAGCAAATTTGATTATTTTTTGTATTGTATTAGACTGCTGTCATGATGCTATTCTTGGTTCTTGCCTGTCGTAATTGCACAATAAGTCCAATTCTGGGATGCTGTGCATGTAAACATACAGTGAACCATTTAACCATATGTGTATTTCATTCGATCGCGTGTTCGACTTGGACTGGGTTTAATTTAAGTTAAACAACTTCTGTTAATCCCGACCATATAATCATTTATCAGCAACACAAAACTCCATTAACACCGGTCAAGTTGTAACTGGTGGCAGCGCAAAACTCAAACGTCAAACGCACTGAAAAGATTATAAATGAAAAGCCCTAAGATAATATTGTACCATGCAGAGAATATATCCTTATGGTATATTTTTCGCCAAATGCTGCTCTATGTAGCTTTTTGCCATCGTCGCTGAATAAGCCCATGCGAATCGGCAGTGATCTATAACAAATATAAATAGGTCTGATTAAGGTCGATTCAAACTTACAGCCGTATGTCCGTAAAGCAATGGAAACTGCGAAATAATCATGCCATCAGTTTCGTCTCAGGGTTCAGTAAACTTTGGTCAGACTTAAGTGTCAATAAAGGCAGAAGAGGGGATCCTTACCGAAAAAAGGAAACCTCAACATCAGAAAGACCCAAGTGTGATTCGAACCACCCTTCTCTGAATCTGCAGGTCAGAGCTCTACCATTGAGCTACTGGGCCGATGGTGAGCTGTCGTAAATCCCTTTACGTACTCCTATCTTACTTCACATTAGAAACCAAATAACTATCGAAAAAATAGGATCAGTCTTATTATTATTATTATTAATCATGTTAACAGAATCCAAGCTAAAATCAGACACCTGTTATAGTCCACTCCCACGTATGCCCCCCTGATGCAACTGACATTGAACACTTTATCCTCTTGTACAATAATTTTATCATGCTGTCGAACGGCTAAAATCACGGAATACGATTCTCTGTCCTAAAATACATACAAGAAATCATAGCCTGTAAATGTACTCAGCAGTTAGCTGAAAGGGCCTTTTCATAAATTATATAATAATAACTGGATTATATCAACTATATTTACTTTCTAAATCAATATAGGAATAGTTTAACTTTTAAAAATTTAAATATGAAATGCCGATGACAAGGTTTAGTCCTTGTAAAAAGTATTACAAACATTCGTCAATCTTATGCTGAGTTACTGAAGTTACTCAAGTTAATTTAATGCAGTTAACATCCTTTGTGAAAAGGCCAAAAGTAGGTAAAAGTTAATACGTGTCATGTACAATGCTAAGAAATCTGCAAAACGTATATTAACGTAAACGCTTAACATTAACATTAACGTTAAATGTACCGGGTTAAAACACGTTTCTGTACGCTTTTAGTCGCATACAGTTCACTATAAAAAATAACCAAAATTCCCGATGGGTTGGTCTGACAGTTATGCTCAGCCATCGAAGGCTTAAGCTAAAGTAAAGTGACTCAGTCGGACACTCTATTCAAGTCTTACAGTATTGTACTGTACACTACAGTAAGCCGGATCAGCAAGCGGCAAATTGATCAATGTGGTTCGATCCCCAGACCCTCGGGTTCCGCAGCGGTCCTCGTGAGGAACAGCGTAGAGCTTGCCCAGAAAAGGATCTGCCGTGTCCACCGAAATTGTCATGAGTCCGTTCAAACATCGTGCTTTTACTAAAAACAAAATTAATACTTTCAAGATTTTATTACAATACTAGCGCATCTAGTGAACACTAGTTCAACTAGATGCACAACATGAGGTAGCATACTATTTGATGCTACAATTTTTTTAAAATTAGTGTACCTACACTAAAGTATGACCAGAAAATGCTGACCCCGAGACAAAAAGAAACACGCGATTTCATTATGACAAGAACGAATCGCAGGCATCAAGAGTACAGCGAGTAGTCACAAAAATCACGCCACCTAATTTGTCTCAAGGTTCACCAAGTAGATAGTCAGACTTTAGGTCGGCTAGTTGCAGATGAGGTCGCCTATTATGTGATGATGAAATGTTAAACAAGCACGTTTGTTGACGAGCGTACTTCTTTTCACATGACGACACTAAGTATTATTTTACCGTATCGGTAAAATTAGGCGCGGCACGCACCAAGATTTATTTGTCAGGAGTTCTTCTTATTTCTAATGCAGATACACTCTCATGTTTATGCGAGTCTGTATGTATGAAAAGACTTCGGAAATTAGGCAGTACTGCCTTTTGTTCGACGATTACGTTTTACGCATGTGCATGTACACATAAAATTTGAGGTTTTACCTCTGAAGTAGAACACCACGAAGTTCGATTTAATGGAATTTTGAAAAAACGCCAATTATAAGCATTATTTTAGCACCCTGTCTTTAGATCGCACCAAGATAGAATCGCCTAAATATGTATGTATTAGTGAAAAAGAACGCTATTCTCTTCGAGGTTGGTTTATTCATTATACCACTGTTTTCACACTAAGTAGTTCAACCTCTGCACATGTGACATGTAAACAAAGTGACTAATTTTGTAGATAATCACTATCGACTATCAGTGTCAACCAGCCATTATCGTTAATACAGTAGCTATGTGTAGACACGCACACAAGAGCTTGCCGTACACACACACGCACACACACGTAGACAACGTGCGCGTAGCGTGCTGCATACAACACGCGCATGATCCAGCGGTAAATACTGCTGGCTACAGTGATGCACTGAAACTGTGCATGTTTTACATGCATTTTCAGTTTCAGTGCATTAACTGAATTTAGTATGCACGGCCGCTGAGGCGGCCGCGCAAAAACTTTCAAATTCAATTTCAAATCTAGTTGAATTGCGATATGATCTCATATGAGGTTATTACAGATAGCCACCACAAGTCAAAATTCCAAGAGCCATAACTTTCGATAGTACTGACCTAAAATCGACCTAAAACTGTTCCTGCGGTTGCCAAGAGCTATCGATTGACACGACAATACATGGATTGGCCGCTAACTTGGTCAACGTCAAAGGTATTGTTTCTGCGACACCGATAAAACAAGTTATGACGGGCTTAATCCTTATCATCTTTTTGTATACGTTTGTGGAGTGAGTAGTCGCGGTGGAATTTTTTCGAACAAAATGTTTTCTAAAAAGTTCTTCGGGCAAAACTTTTTCCAGATACCACGTAAAAATTATACTTTTCACAGATAAATAAGGTACAAGAAGGGCTTTTCTTTGACACCAAAAAAAACTAGGTACATACACGTTAACGCTGACGGATGTACCGAAAAACACAAAATAATATTTCACCATAAAAACTTTCAGATTTAGACCCATATTGCAAGCGCCACAACGACTGATGCGGTGAAAGGTGTTTAATGAAGCAATATAAATATGACTGGTTATGGAGGAAGTCGCTTTGTGTTATCATCATAGATGCACATAGGAGGGGTAGGGGGGGTATCCACCCCCCCCCTGAGGTGGGTCGGCACCCCCCCCCCCTCAGACATCCGGCACCCCCCCTCAACCGCCCACCCCCCCTCTGATGGCCAAGAAAGTGCCCCAAAAATGCGTAAAAAGTTGAAAAATTGAAAAAATTTTCACCTGCGGCGAAAAAAGTACCCCAAAAATGAGTTGAAAATCGAAAAATTCTGAAAAATTTTCGGCTGTCACCGAAAAATGGCGAAAACTAGAGACCACCCCCCCTTCCGCCAGGGGTCGGGCACCCCCCCCTCGCCGATTCACCCCGTGCATCTCTGGTTATCATTCGTAACAAAACAGTTGCGTGACATTTTTGAAAAATACACAGTCCGCATGAAAATATTTTCAGTCCCCCCTTTCTTAAGCATTGGATACCATAAAAACCAGAGGTTATCGCTGAATTGAACCTCGTAGAGTTATCAAAGTTCAATATACGTTAATTTGATCCAATTAAACTAATTGTTGAATTAAGAAACATATTCATCAAAAGCTCAGTTTAACAAAAAGTTGCGAAAAGGTAAAAAACTCAAAGTTTCAATCATATTTAAGTCAAATGCGCTACAAAATCGAACCTGTTGGACTGAATTCCTGACAGTTTGTCCATCGAAGAGAAATCAATGAGATCAATAGCAAGCTCAAATTGTAGCATTTGGCAGAAACATTACTCCAATACATCGCCATGCATTTTTGGACAAAAAGTCACCCACTTTTGATAATTGTTCAGTAATGAGATAAAGAATTAATTATTTATATTACATAATAAAAATTTATTATGACTAAAAAGGAAAAAATCATAAAAGATAGGTGCTTCACCTGTTTGAAAATGGTTTAGTAATGACCGTTACTGAAATTGATACATACGTTGCACGATTATGTTCTTATTGGACAAACTTTAGTCAAAAAAATGGCTAGACTAGAGTTTTTTAGAGACAAACTAAAATATTCAAAAGTTCAACTTTTAAATTTGTAAGAAAAAATTAAGTCAATTTAAAAATACGCAACATAAACTGGAACTAGGATTTAGAAAAACTAACGGTATATACACTTTATAGTGTATCAAATTTACACTGCACAACACAATTATGGATAAGAATTAAACGAAGAAAATACATATTTCTATTGAAAACTTTAAATTTCAAATTAGTTGTCAGGAAGAAGAGTACTACATACACTAATTATGTGAAGAGTTCAAAAAAGTTAAGACCTATAGTCAAGTCAAAGTCGTATTTTGACTCAAAGATGCAACAATACTCGTCTAAATATGCATACAAAGTTTAGTAGCCTATCACTGCATGGTAGTTAAGTAGAATTTGACAACAGAAAACTGGGTTGTCATTGGTATTGTGGTTGTAGATGCCCAAAATTGCTGTAAAGTTGCGAGGAAGTGTCAAGCAGACTGCCCTTCTAACCTACCATCTCACTTCCCCCAACTTTAAAATGTCTACTGTTGCATAGACTAACTTTGCTAAACTTTTCTGTGTAACTCTGCAGAGTTGGGAGCACATACACGAAAGCTGACATCTGTTCATTATTCATACCGTCAGAGGCATAGCTGGGGGGGATTTTAATTTGGAAATTCAAATCACTGCTCAACAAGAAAAAGTCATCAGCTGCGACCACAAGAAAAGGGTGCTACCACGACCACCAGTGAGTATATTCTGCCTAAATTCAGCAAAATCTCATTCTGCAGTCGAGCTCAATTCGTCAGCTTTGTAAAAAATCCCTGGCTCACCCCTCACACCGCGGCAGCATTTGTATATATTCACTATTAAAGGTTGGCAGAGGCCCCTCATTTTCAAAGTTCCGGCAACGACCCCGCTTACTTAATCTACATTAACTTAACAATAGCGACTGCAGTTGGTTTAGTTCGGGTTTACTAGTTGTTTAGCCCAGTATAAGTTATGACCGATTCTCACTGGGCAGAAATAAGAAATAACAAACAAGAAGTAAGGCTTTAGTTCCGAAAGAACCAAGACAAAAATAGAACATTGGAAAGTCGAAAGCTGCGTTTCTTACTGACTGAATTAATGAGTTGAGCTCATCTCTTGCTTCTACCTCTCAATCCGTATTTACAGATCTTTCTTCTTTTTGCTTATTTGTGGTTTCTGTCTAGTGGAAACTAGGCATTAGACCTGATCTCCACGAGACAATTAAAAAATAACGGTTCAGGAGGAAGGGTTCTACCAAAGGGTGAAGGGCACCGAAAAAATTTCTGCTGCTATATATATGTTACGATGAAGAATACATAACAGGGAAAAGCATGACAAATCCTCAAATCCGGGATGTCTCTTGCTTTCGGGGGGGAAGACCCCCCCTCTAATCAGGGATGTGTCATGATTTCAGGGAGGGGTGACCCCCCCTTGGTTTCAGCACACTACCAGCATGAACTGTGTGGTGTCTTTATTTTAGGGAGGTTTCCCCCTGAAATCAAGGCGTGACAGGGCTATTTCGGCCGGGGCATCGTTTCGGCCGATTAGCTAAAATAGGGAACAGTGTCATACTCTTCCTTATTATGTACTCTTGGTACGATTCAAAAACTGTCACCGTGTTTGAAAGGTTGACTTGTTTGAAAAGACTTTCTTAGTCTAGAGTCCGTAGACAAATATCCATTTAGTTGAATAAAAATCTGCTGAGCAAGCCTGTTTAATCCGAGAATTTTGGAATGGCATTTTGATGCATGATTTATTATAAACGTCTTTGATCGGGTGAAGTAATGACGCCTAACTGAAACTCTAAAACTCGGTTTATGATATTGTATAAATATAAAATCATAATCAACACTTTTAAACTTTTCCTTGTAAAAAATATACTTTACCCAGAATATTTTTTACACCTCATAGTGAAATTATTGCGGACATTAGAATTGAAAAAGCAGCGAACAGACTCATTTTTAGTCCAGCAAGCGTGAAGTTTGACCAAATTTTTCATTTTTCGTTCCATTTTATAGCAAGTCAAGGTGGATTTTTGGAAAAAAGTGTAATTTTTCTCGCTAATTTTCAAATAACTGTCGGCTGAAAAGCTGATTACGGATTTAAACCGATCGCATGACCAACCAAGGGTAAACGGTGAAATTTCAAAACCAATTTCTACACCATAGAATTCATGAAACTGTCAAATTCGAAGTTCAAAAATATACTATCTTTAGTTACAGGTAAAAAGCTCAAAATTATTGTAAATGTACGGTAGTAGTACGTAATGTTATTAGTTTGATCAGTTTATGGCATTAAGTTTTCTTTTTCGTGGAGCCACTTTTTAGCTTACGCACTAATTAGCTTGCAGCAAAAAAATACTTAAATTATACGTTTGCTTCTCCAATCTCAGAAAGTAGTGAAAACTCACAAAAAATAAAAAAAATAGATACTATGTGAGGCGAAGTCTCCAAGTAGTGAAACTGCATTTTCCGAGCAACGGCTGCAATGTGATGACAAAAAGTTTGTTGTTTCGCTTAATTTCACTACAGTATGCTGTCATAGCACATAAAACAGGGTAGAAACCTCTTTATAGCCAGCAGAAAAACATACAATATTAAAGTCGTCAAAGCAATTTGTTCGCAAAATTGAATAATAACGAGTAAACAATAGGGCTGAACAAGTTTACACAGAACTAGTCAGCTTGACTGGGACTAGAATGTGCTAAAATTAGAGGTGTGAAACTGCAATTTACAAGTGCTGCAAAAACTGACGCATATTTGAATATATTGCTTTTGCGATGCTTCAAGTTGTAAACATACATAGGTGAGCTATTGTAAACTGAACATTTAAAATTCTAAAAACAACAGCTGTCGGCAGTGTTTGGAAAGGAAAACAAAACGAATTGGTGGTATTGAACCTTAAAAATTAGCGCCGGACCCGTACCGGGCCAGGCAGAACTCTATTCTACAAGAGTGAAACACCACTCTGTATTATACTCTTGGTGGTAAAACTTTTAATTCTCGGTAGGTAGAAAAAGTTAACGCTGTTGGTGTTTGAGGCTCACTTTTACCACCATATAAATTTTGTAAATTTTCTATACTATTTGAGAAATATACACCTAAAAAATTAGGGACTTTGGTTATCTATCGCTACAGGTTCATTCACACTCGTCCGCAACGATACCTACAGGAAAAAGGACAATCACAGATTCTGTTCTTTTGTAGTGAAGAATTGGCGGGTTCCGTTACTTCTTTGCCTCGAAAAAAAAGAAAAACACTGGATGTGGTGGTGTGGAAATTTTGGTTTAGGTTTCTTTGTATTTTCTGTATATTTTAAGTTTTTTTTGTACTTTATATATATAAATATGGTTTTTTATACATTTGTGTTTTTTCATACTACTCTGGTCAGATCTATAACGGGGTCAAAATTTTGGAGGGGGCCTTTCCGCCCAAGTTTGGGGAATCCTCCCCTTCGATCGACTAGAAATACCTAAAATATTGCACAATTTTTAAAAAAGTGCCATTTTTTATTCAATTTCCTCACATTTTTAGGGTCCTTTTTTGTGTCAATCATAAAAATAGTGCGCATAACATTAACAGAATATTACCTAATCAGAATTAAAAAAGAAACTCGTGATTTTGTGCTCTGTGCTTCAGTCCTTTCAAGTATGAACTGATTGTGCTAAGCACAAAAGCACTAAAGCACAATCAAAGCACTAGCACCAAACATCAACATAAAGAGAAAAGCACTAAATTTTTATATCCAAAAGCACTCCGAAACAAGCCCAATCTGCGGCAAAACCTTCAGTAAGTATAAAGCATACACTTTCAAGTACATTGGCCAGAGGCCATCGTAAACCTGTTGGGTCAGTTACCTGATTCAGTTTTTATAAAAAGCGTATAATCTTGCATCCACTAAAACTTCAAAATCTTTAAGTAGTGAAGTTCAACCACTGTATGTACTCTGCACCTGCAGCCATTTTTACTGAAAAATTTTCATTTTCAACTTGGTCTGCTTTTGCGTCACTTTTGAAACAGGCGACACTCTCAACACTGGCAAACAATCGAATAGAAGACATAGGTTTTACTTGATGTAAAAGTATAAATAGGTATTCAGGAATCTTAGTGGTTGAGTGGTTAGTGTGTTAGGTTTGTAACCATGAGGTCACTGCTTCGATTCCTAGTGCGTTATTTTTAGACTTTTGCATTTTCACCAACTGCTGAACATCTACTGTAAGAAGTCAACTGAAAATACAGGCATTTGGTAGTGATAGATGCAAATGTTTGGCAGAAGACATGTAAAACACACCCCGCACGTAAACACTTTAACGGCAGCAGTGTGTTAAGATGCCAAAATCAAAATTAAAGGCCTGTTGGGCTATGGCCCAACAGGAAAAAGCACTAAAGCACAAACCGAAAAGCACAAGGCGAAAGCACAAATTTTGTCCTTGGACACAAAAGCACAAAAACTGTCCGAAAGCAGAAGTGCTTTAGCACTAAAGTGCTAAGCACCACAGCACGAAGTATGCACCGGGCCTTAGGGCAAAGTCACAAGGACAAGCACGAGTACTATTAACCCTTTGCTGGATCAGCGACCTGTCTTATTGGCTAGCTGGTTTATCACGTGGTTGTTATCCACTCAATTGAGTTTTGTTTAATATCACTTTAAATATGTACTAGCTTTGTTGCGTTAAAACTGTGACAATATTCACATGTTACTAGAAAATTGATCACTTTTGCTATTAGGCTAGTTCGCTAGGTAAATGGTTTTGGGTACCTACTTCAGTTAGCGGTATCATGAAATACTATACGAACTATACATTGTACGGACTTGAACGCTCTCATGCAGGTGTATTACAACTGTTAGCTAATGGGCAAACATGATGCAACTGGGCCTGAGTTTGGGGTTTTTTTCAAATACATACCCTTTCCTCTGACATTTGGAAGAAAAACTACCGGAACTACTAAAAAGAACACATCTATGCCCCCATATTTCATTTGGACCCAATATCCTGTTTGCTTGTGTAATGAACACTGAACAGCTGACATACCCAAACATGTGTAATGAACACTGAACAGCTGACATACCCACATTTTCAGGTCCTCCCAACATGATTATATCGAGTAGCATTCTGATCTGTTAAGCCTAGTCTAAGCAAGCTGACGGATCTCTAACGTTTCTCTGCTTATTGTCAACTATAACTGTAACGAATAAAAAATAGACAATCGCAATCAAGCAAATACAAATAGACAAATACACACTAATAATAATTTATTTGAAAACAGACAGCAAATCCAACTGATATCACATACAGTTAACAGAATGCACACAAAAGTGAACCAATAAAGATATTACACCAACATTAATTAGTACATCTCTACTCAATACACGCTCAGTAAACCATTTTTTTAAGTACGCACCTGGCACCTGGCACCACACCCAAAACAAACTGTTTCTCACACTACGTGCGTTATATAAATTAGAACAATTAGATCGCTGAATCTATTCGGTACAGCACCAAATTAGCGTCACTTTATGGAAGTGGGTTCGGATAATCAAAAAGGTATACGCCACGAACATACAACAAATTTCCGCGGTCCATTCCAGTCTAAGCCGCGTTCTCAAACTTTCTCACTAGCTGAATGTTGTGCACAAGTAATAATCAACAGCAATATATATGATTAAAATCACAACCAAGACAGGAAACATTAAACAACAAAGCTGAAAACTACTGTAAATTGTGTAAAACGTACTTATTTTTAACCACGTATCACTTAATGCGAAAAATCAGTATTAAAACTGAACTAGAACCAGTTCATTTGCTATAAGCTCAACGTTTGTAAACTTTTTTAAATGCGTCTTGCTTTAAGCATTGCATTTCAAGTAAACTAAATCCCTTCCCAAGTTTTAACCTTAAAAATAAAGTTGAAAAGCTGACGCATACGACAAAAACAAGCATAAAAATAACAGTAATCAAAATAGAATTTCAACACTCAAGTAAAGCTTGCATAAACAGTCCTAAAAGTTCATGAATTCACCACAAACTAACGACCAAACAGATTAATATACTGACATTATAAAAAAATTCTGCTTTGGAAAAAATCAAGTTTAATTTTTTATTTTAATATTTTTTTATTTGTTTGTTCAGTCGCCAGTTTGTGATGCCGTCCTCAAAGTTCCTCGCGATCGGTTTCTTCTACTTCCTCAGAAACATCGTCTGGGTCATCATCTTCTGTTTCCGTGGAGTTGCCGGACCCACCGGTTATTTCTACAACAAAGGCAGGAATGAATAAATTAATAAAAAATAACGATAAAAGTAAATAAAAATGATAAATAAAAATAAATTAACCCAAAAAGTAAACGCAGACATATATACACCCGTTTTTATACGAAATGTCAACAAATAAAACACTTCAAACAACCACAAAAAAATTTTGTTGTCCGAAAGTTTAACCAAGGGTGGTAAAGTTTGAACTAATAAGTGATTATCCACTATAATTTGACTTCGACACAAAACTCACTGACATACGACGGCGATACAAAATTGGTGACCTCAAGCCTCAACAATATAGACTAGCTTGCGAGAGATCATAAAAAATCCGCACCAGAAATTGATAATCTGATTTAGTATCAGACATTTTTTTATTATGGCAAAACAACAATATTAAACACTGTCGAGTATTATAGACAGCCAAATTAGTAACAAATTATTTTACAGAATTATGCAAATTGTATCCGGGAATAAAAATTTTCGTAGCGATCAACATGACAAATTATTTTACTACTTTGCAAGTTGCAAAGCGTTGAGGTAAATTCTACAAATTTATGCAAATATTTATCCATATTTATATTTTACATAGCAAAAATGTTCTTCGGCGCTGCCAAAATCCAAGTCTTACTTTCGCCAAAGTTTGTCAAATGTAAAATATATAAAAATATGTAACTAAGCATGGAAAACGTGGAATGTAGAGTATTATGCAAGTCAATTTTTCCCAACAATATGCACTGGCATAGCTAAAAAATTGCAGAAGTTTTGCATTCGTTTGCTTTAAAATGGTTAGAATTCTAAACTCGAACGCAAAAAATCTACAAAATAATAGAACATTTCCTTCACAACCTTGTTCGTTTTTAACTAGAACACAGTTGCTACATGCCAGTCAATAATACTCCGAAGTCCTACAACACTGTCATGTAAGATTTCTCTGTAAAAGTCAGCAACAAATCCTACAATCTATATCGACATCAAAACTAAACTAAAGCTCAGAACACGAAGAATTACCGAACCGTTACGCCCAAGGGGAAAAACAATAAATTTCATGTATAACAAAAATCGTGTTTACTAAAAATGTCCGCTTCAGCACAATAAAACACGAATACAAAATATTATACAGTGTATAAGTATATGACAGATGTTTGTTCAATTTACCCATATTAACATGCAGATGCTCTTATGCTTTCATGAATTCTTAAAAGAAACCATTGGGTCCCAAAAACAGGCCTGGCGGCGGCACAGCGGCAGACCCGCATTAATTAAAGAAAGCTAGAAAATTCTTCATTTTCAGGCCAAATTTCGTCTGCGAACTCATCGTAAATGTGGATGAAAAATAATGGAAAAAACAAACAACTAAAATGGGGGTCCCCCTAGCTTTAGACTTAGTTAAGTAATTCAATTATAAATGTTTGTACCACCTCGCTGTAACAGCCTAGGAAAACAATAAAAGCATTAAACTTAAAATAAGTTGACGATTCCTCAGTAAATGGAAACTCTTAAAAAAACCATAGTATGAGTGAAATGCGCCATTTATGCAACCGCGCACGACGTTGTCACAGTATTTTTTTAAATCGTTCAACAATCTCACTGATCATTAAAAGTAATTTTTCGGTTTTTCTAAAGATCAGCTTTGTTTTGTAATGTATATACACTCTCGACAAGTTTCACATTAGTCAACAACAACATAATACACACAAAACAACAACCGAAAAAAACAAACAAAAACAAAATACACTCGTATCATAAATCTCGTTTAGAGGGTGGCGGTGGGGGTGGCGGTGTTTGAGAGTCTACATTTGGAACAGGGGATTCAGAGTAACCCAGCAACCAGTCACCCGCTGGTCCAAATTCAATCAATCCCACAATAATCAAAATGATCACAAAAAAAGTCGCCAATCCAATAGATCTGCGATGAATAATCAACGCCAGCGAAAGCAGAAGACCCAGTAGGGAAGTGTAGCGAAGGATTTTCTCCGGACTAAGCCAGCTTGGCTCGGTTTCTTCGGTGGGCGCTGAAATGGCAAACCAACCACCACCCATGCGCGTCAACAAAACCTGCTGTGCTGATGCTTCAGGGAAGACATACATTGTGATTGATAGTGCAGAAAGCAGGTTTGTTCGGTTGCAGTAGACAGAAAATGCTTGCCTGCTTTTGTTGATTAGATGACTTAAAACTTACACAACACAGCCCATGACAGGTTACTTAGGACCTGTTCCACCAAAACTATCAGAGCATATCTACTGATCTACTGATAAAGAAGTTTTACAAATTTTTGAACTCTACTAAATTTTGATAATTTTTTAAAATTGAATGGTTTAGTAGTTTTTTATAAGTACTATATAATAATATGCTACTACAAGTTAAAAAGTATATAATATACTAAAACTTATAAAAAGTTTAAGAACGAATAACAATTTATCACGATAGACTGCGAATTGAATTGCATACTGTAATATGACAAAAAACTGGTATTATCCCACTTAAAAGTGGAACTGACGGACCCCTGACTATATACTCATAAAATAATGCGCTGGATGTATTCTTTCTTACGCCCACGCTCAGGTAACCAGCCTTTATGAGCAGACAGGCTCTAAGCAAACCTTTTTAGACGTACCACCCTCTGGTTAGAAAATTTAAAAGTTAGGGCAAGGAAGAAGCATTCTGCGAAAGTGTATACAAACCTAAAGGTCGTGAAAGCAACAAAAATGAACGCTTTGGTTTTCAGTGAAAAATTGAACGCTTGGTTTTGCCTAAAAAAGCTCACTGACCGAAATTAACAAACGATGCTTGTCTTTCAATTCTAATGAAATAGAACACGGTGAAAAAATTCTGTCAGTTAAGGAGAATTTGGACTAAATAGAAAACCACCACCTTTTGTGAATGTCGGCCAATGGGCCTACGCCTAAAGCCCGGTTCATACTCGTCCTTATCCTTGTCCCTATCGTTTTGTCCTTAAGCGATTCCAAGAAAACTGCCTGGCCAAATAAGCCAACTTTTCGCTTGATTACTGCTGCTGGGGTCTCTTGCAGATCGTATGCAAAAAATTAGCCGAAACGCTTGCGTCAATTGTTCAGAGTACCTGACCGAAAATTGTCCTTGTCCCTGTCCCTGTGAACTTCAGGACAAGTATGAACCGGACTTAATGTTTCAACCTACCAGTGATATCAATAACACATTTTCCCTTTTCCTTCACGTAGCCTTCTTCGCAAATACACCGATAAGACCCCTCGGTATTTTCGCAAATTTCGTGTTCCCCGGTGCACAGGCTTAAGGCACTTTCACTGGCACATTCGTTTATATCTAAAAATAAAATCCATGATAAATGACATAACGCATGAAAATATCATGCGGTGTCAAAATAAATCCATAAAATTATACCTCAAAAAAGTGGTTTAACACTAAATTTTATACAACTTTTATCATAGTAATACTGTCAAATAAACAGTATTGAGTATAGTGATAAAATTAACGTAAACGTCAGTTGAATACGTAAGTTCGATTTAACTCATAAAAGTTTGTGAATCTATTAGCAACCTTGGCAGCCCTTGCCATCAGACATAGACCAGCCGGAGCTACAATTATGGCACGACTCGGGTCCCGGGCCTTTGCAACCGCCTCTACAGGACACGTGACAGCCTGAAACATTAAATCAACAAGTTTCATATCAAAATACTGTAATACTAACTTGAATTACTTAAGAACTCATTATAGGACTAAGTCACAGTTTGAACGACACAAAACCTTAATATCGGAACCAGTATATACCCAAATGCAAGAAAACTGAAGTTATTTAAGTTAACCAAATCAAAGTTAAGAACCTCACCAAAGTATATAACTACGAGCTACAACGAAAGTAAGAATGAATGGACCGTAAAAATGAATCAAATCAAATCATATGGAACTAAACTAAACAAAAACTGACTGCTACAAGTGATGTGAGTATCGTTTTGAAAGACAATATGATAATTGCTGCTGCATTTTCGGCACAAATTCCCGACGTATCCTTTGGCACATTTACATTTTCCATTTCCTTCACGGGTGCCGGCACCCTGTAAAACACAAAATATAAAACAAAACAAATTTTAATTCCTGAAGATTTAATTCCTTTTGCTCAAATAATGGCCTTGTCAATTATACATTTGCTAGCAGAAGAGCCCCCTACGGAACTAAACGAGTTAATCTTAGTCCAAAAACACGGTAAACGCGCCACTTTTTAGTCAGACTGAAAACTTGTTCCAGATTTGAGATTTTGGGACAAACCCCCCACATTAGACCTAAAAACAAGTGCCTCACAATTCAAATCTAGTACCAGATTGCTGTAAATTGCTTGAAATCAGACCTAAACAGTAAACACCAAAACATATCAAAATTTTGCCAAAAAAATTAAAATTATTGCGTTTTTGACAGTTCAAAACCCCTAAACGTCGAAATAGGCCTTTGATCGGAGGAAGCCCACCACTCAGCCTGACATCGCGCATACAAATTGTATGAAGGGTGCATAAATGTATCTATATGCTTTGTCATACTTATACTGGGATAATCTATTATAGATAGTCGTAAAAAATATTAAACTATATATACTCAAAAACAATGTGACTCGGCGATCCGCACCTTACTTTCGTCAGATCCTGACAGCGACTTCTCGTCTTTTTCATATTTGCACATATATTCCATGGCTTCCGTCATGCGAGTCTCACTGAAAAAATATTATGCATGGGAGAGGGAGTACTATTACGACTGTAAGACGCACCAGTGTAAATAAAAGTATATATAAAGTTCAGCTTAGTCAATGCACTATGTTAAACGACATCGGAAATTTAAAAATATATACCCACTATATTCTGCGAAGACCGTCGTAAGTTTTTGAGACCCTCCCCCACAACACTTCAACTTCAAGGCTTTTTCAATTATGCTTTTCATTTTGCAACAACCATGAACGTTGCTAAAACTAAAATGCCATAAG
>JASANF010019882.1:0-93047 GCA_030248245.1 Trissonchulus sp. WLG1_4
TGTACGAGATGCTGGTCGGTTGTCCCCCATTCCAAGCCGAGTCGCCGCGGGAAACACAAATCAAGGTAAATTCCTCTTCAAGAGGCTATGAATGAATGCCATTTCATAAAATCGGGGACAAGCCTCCCCCCGTGACTAAGAACCCGTGTACATGTATGCGCACATATCGTGACGCAGTGAATTGTAGTAAAAAGTTCGTGAATGTAGTAAAAAGATCAATTAATAAGGTAAAAAAGTTTATGCCGTATCCCCCCCTCCATTTTCTGGAGGTCACGCTCCGCCTCTCATGAGTGTTATATATTCTGTACAGCTACGCTTCTACTTTTGTGCTGGCCTTGGAGTTCGCACAGTAAACTGTCCTACGGCATATGGCCTAGGCGTAGCAGTTTGTTGACATTGTTTGCGAGCTCGTGGTTGTTTCAGATAATCCATTGGGAGCACACGCTGAATATTCCCCGCGAGCGTCCAATGTCCCCGGCGGCTCGATCCCTGATTCTGCGACTGTGCTGTGGCAAAGAAGACCGACTAGGCAAAGACAGAGGCGCTGCTGATGTGAAGAGTCATGAGTGGTTTCTGGTAGGTTTGAGACTTGCTAGTACCAAGAGTACTAATAGGGAAGAGTATGAAACTCTCCCCTATCCTAGCTAATCGGCCGAAACGATGCTCCGGTCGTAAAGGCCGTTTTACTCCTTGATTTCAGGGGGGGGGGTATCCCCCCATCGAATCAAGACATTTATTGATTCAGGGGGACCCTCCCCCTCAAATCAGGGTAGTGTCTTGATTTCAGGGGGGGCGCACCATTCCTCGTTTCTTCACACTACCCGCATGAGCTCTCTGTGGTGAGCTGGTGGTGTGCTAAAACAAGAAGGGGTTATCTCCCCCCTGAAATCATATGACACCACCGATTTCATTCAAATCGGGCACTTCCCTGATTTTGAGGAGGGTTCCCCCTGGAATCAAGGCGTAAAACGGCTATTTTGGCCGGAACATCGTTCCGGCCGATTAGCTAGGATAGGCAAGAGTGTCATACATTATGTACTCTTGCTAGTACCAAGAGTACATTATAACTGTAGAAGAAGAGTGAGACACTCCTTCAGCTGTTTGGGATATAAGGGTATCGAAATCGGCGCAGTTCAAGTTCTCTTAACCAGGCATAGCTTAATAACATTGCACTAGATAACCATACCAAGTACCTGGCTTACGTCGAGATCCAAGTCATATTAGTACGTGACAGTCTTCAAATCCATCGCATAATACTTCAATACTTCACTGATATTAACCAAATGAATTTCGGGATTGAATAGGTTCGTTAGTTATAAGTTCTATTCATTTTTTGTGAGCAGCCTGGGGCCTGTTGCTTAACTTTACAAATCTTACAATTCTAACAATTGTAAGTGCCAAATCAGGTAATTCGTAATGAATTTATACGATGAGTTCGTAACGAATCACCTGATTTTGCACTTACAATTGTTACAATTGTAAGACTTGTAAAGTTGAGCAACAGGACCCTGGTCCTTTGACACAAACTATCGTTGTGTAGGCAGCCCCTCTGTTTATGTCGATTGTATAGTATTTTCAATGAGCATGATTACCATGAACAAAAGTTTTCGGGTAGTTCTGACTTTCGTTGTATGACCATTTTGTTTTGTTTCAGGGTATTGACTGGCCGAATCTGCGCAAGTGTCCGGCGCCCTATCGCCCGGAAATCCGGCACGCCACGGATACGTCCAACTTCGACCCAGTTCCCGACCGACCCGAGGCCTCCAATGCCGACGAAGAGCTTTTCTCCGACCACGCCTTCTACGAGTTTACATTTCGTCGATTTTTCGAACCCGACGGTCACGGCTGTCCCACCCTCCGCGTCTCCCCGCCCATGACTGCCGAATTGCTGGGTCGGGCTGCGGGGAAACCTGGCACAGATCGACTTGACGCCTTAGAGGGCGGAAGGTCGAAAAAAGGACGGTCCGTTAGTCCGTATGTTAGTGTCAGTTCGAAACCCAATTCTGTGACCGCTGATTCTGCTAATAATAATAATAGTAATTCGTCAGTGGTTTTAAGTCAACAGGAATTGAGACATAGATCCCTTTCGCCTGCAAACACTACTGTGGCTACTTTGGACAAGAGGAAGGAAGAGGGAGTGAAAACAGCGAAAGAGCAAAGTTCTCTGACCCCCGCGGCTACAGACCTAAAGTCAGAAAATGACCGCCAACGAATGGTGAAAAAGAACAATATTATTTTCATTAGTACTGATAATAGTGGCAATAGCAGTAGTCGAAAAATGCAAGGGACTACTGTTACTGCTGCACCAACTAATACTGCGAAATCAACGACAGACAAGTCAGACTCTGCTGAGAAGGATGCTAAACGATCGGCCACTGAGGCGAAGGACTCGTCAGTGTTTGTTTGATATTAATGGTATATGCTGTTTATTGACTCTTTTTTTTATATCATACTTTGTGAATTTGTGGTGTTTTGGGATATCTTTCGGAGTCAGGTGTGTGGGATTTAGGATCAGTTTTCTCAGATACTTTGAACTCTATTGAAAAAACTAGTTGAATTAGAATACTATTTGTGTGAATTTACGATAGCAAAATAATATACTTTTCGTTAGCAATGGTATTTCTTCACAAATTTCCCTGTTTTTTATAATTTTTGAGAACTTTTATATCTTCGTTTTTTGCTATTTGTTTTTCATATATATAATATTTTATCATGTAACTGTACAGTTTTTATAATTGTGAAATCTTGAGGTGAAATTTCTCTAAATGTCTTATGTTACCGGATTAAACGGACCGAACTTTTATCTTAGTATTCAGCTTAGGAATAATAGATGGCGAGCTGAACCAGTAAAAATGTTGCTCAATTTTAGCTGATTCGAATTAGGAGTCAAAATATGGATTCTGTTTAGTCTGGAAGTTTGGGAATGACATTTTGGAGCATGATTTGCGAGCCGTTTAGTCACACTGGTAAAACCGTTCCGTCAGATAAAGGAATATCATAATATTATGTATGTATTGAAATATTGAATTTTGAATACTTTACCTGACGTTGGTGATGAACTGCTGATAGGTTGGTTTTTTTCTAAGGAGCCTAAGACGATTCGGTCAGATTGGGTGTCAGTTTTTGTACTATTTTTTGATTCTAAGTGCCTAAAAGTGTTTCAGTGAATTCGCAGTGAACGCTTGGTGTTGGCACTTGCTTAAAAACAATAACTTTGATTAGTTTCGTGAAATAGTACAATATTTGTACTTTTCTTTTATTATATTGAAAGTATTTAATATTTTTTAAACCATACATGTGTGATTGATGTGTCTGCGGAATTTTAAACTGAATTTTAATCATTTTTCTTGCTTGTTTTAATGTTTATTTTTTCTTGGTGGTGCATGGTTAGCTATGTAATTATAATTGTAATATAATGTTTAAATTAGCTCAATTTTAGCTAAAGTTGTATTTATATATGAATTTTTGTAATGTAGTGCCTTATATAATTTTAATAATCGATATATTATTGTTATATTGTAACAATAAGTGCAACCTTATTTCACCGAGCTGTCCTTATTTTAGCAATTTTTTTATTATATTTTGTTAATTTTAATTGTGTGACATATAAATGTCTTACCTTTTAAATTATAATATAATAAGGGGAGTGGGGAGGGACGAAGGGATCCCTTAAATAAAAGGGAGAGGTGTCCTGATTAAAGCAAAAAATGGCACCTTTTTGATACTTTTACAAAATTTACGATATTTTTGGACGATCACGTTTCAATAAACTCACAGGCCAAAATTAGTCAATGTTTGTGCTAAGTAAGATGCTTCTTGATGAAATACATGGCATTTGATTATTAATCACTAGAATTTGCAGCGAACATAGTCGCAATGAGCCTGTTTTTTTATTGAAATAGGCCCCAGAGAAGGTCCCAAAATGTGGCAGGAGAAATTTTGATCCCGTTACATAGAATATGGTGTTCTGAATCTATATAAGAGTTAATTTTTGTTCTGGATTTCAAATTAGTTAAAAGTGAAGAATTACTATCGGTGCTCTGCACCAACGATGTAGCTGACGAACAGCTTAAACCGATTTAGCTCTGACTTGCGCCCTCACGGGGGCTATAATGTGTGCAAATTTAAAGCAAATTAGAGAACCTAAAGTTTACAGTTATACAGGTAACACGCTGCATCAATGAAGATTAGCGCTGTTGGCACTTAATATTTAGTTGAAATGAAAACTGAGGTATAGCTTAGATTTAGATGGCTTTAACTACATTATCTCAACACCGAAGTTTTGCCCAAACTCAAACCTGAATTAAACTTATGTAGTGCAGTCCACCCCTATTTTAGTAGAGCTATACCAATATGTTTGCTGCTTTGCATTTTGTATCCGAAAAAAGACATCGGTAGTCGGTATATATTACTTAAAATTTGCGAATAGCGAATGCAACAGGCAAACGTTTAGGTAACTCAAGCGTTTTAATGTTTTATACCCTTTTAAGCGGTTTTTATGCTTTTACTTTATATATTTATACTATAGTATGTATATTGTGTTAATGTTAGTTGTTTTTGGACTATAAAATGTTTATCTATGTATTGGCATAAAATACTTCTAATATAAGAACCCTGCGAGTACGATTAAAGTAAATTTTGATAGCATTGTCGCGTATTGATTCGTGTTGACTGATGTATTCAACAAAAACCTCTAGTTATTTTGTGCTCACAAACTCAGATAACGAGTGATTCACGCTTAACGCACACTCGTGTTCTATTCTAACAATAGTTCATTTATTGGAATCCAGTGTAGAATTTCAGACTAATCGTCTAATCCGTCCAATATAAAGCATAATGCTGTCCACAGGGGCGTCGGAATCCAAAAATCTGGATGAGGCCGCAAATAAAATAATACCACCAAGAGTATACATAATAGGAAGAATATGACACTCTCCATATGCCTTGCGGGCTGCGTCCAATGCGGAGTGCTAAATAGCCCTTTTTTGTGGGGGGGGGGGCTACCCCCCTCAGTTGAATACATAGTGCTCAACTGAGGGAGGGGGTGGTTACCCCCCCCCCCCCCAGTTCAAAACCCCGTACGCAACTGAGGGGGGTACGCCGTACGCCACCCTCAGTTCAAGCCACTAAGCAACCACCCCCTCGCAGTCAGTTTGAAGACATAGTACTCAACTGAGGGGTAAATCCCCCCTCAGTTCAAGAACTAAAGAAACTGCCAGAGGCGGTCGAAGTCCCGCACGCCCCCTCCCCCGAAATTTTTTCCGACTGAAATTTTACACAAGGGTTTTAATTGACAAAATTTGACCTAAAAAGAAAAAATTCTGAAATTTTTCCCAGGGGCTGCCGCCCCTAGCTAGACCCCTGCGACTCTGTCGCTTACTATTTCTTGTTCTTATTTGTCATCAAAGCCTATGCCTGTATAAGTACATTAGGCTGCATTTGCGTTTGCGTGTCTACAAGGGTACATTATGCTGCATTTACTTGTGTAATACACTGTCTGATGTAATGTTCCCATCTTGTGTTTTATTTTCCTGTCGGGAAAAATTTCTGATACGTCTCCAGTTGACCAAATTCGGCCTAAATGTCTTGAACTGAGGGGGAGCGGGCCCCCCCACTCTCAAAACCATACAAAAAAGGCTATTTTGCGCTCCGCATTGGACGGATGCCCTAAGGCATAATAGGAGGCGTGTCCTACTATTCCTAGTATATAGTCAAGTTTATACGCTTAATTAAGCATAGGTTTCTTTGTGTTTCTGTTTCAGTAGAGCTAGAATTCGGCCAACAAAGATTTACGATTGGTAAAAAAACTGTTTGTGCAGTTGACTAGAATAAACTCAAGTTTTTGAGTCAGATGAGATACCTATTCATCACGTTGGTGTCAAATGGACCCGTTAGGCATGAAAGGGTTATGTCATTGAATGAGAATACCATTTTACCCTCATCTTCACTAGCTTATAACCTAACTTACCCTCTGGTAATTCTGAGAATACGGCCCCGCCCAGAGGGCTTTAATGTGGTAGTTAACGTCATAGATGTACATGGGGGGGTCTGGGGGGGGGCAGGCCCCCCCCCCAGATTTGAGATTCCATGACAACCCCCCCCCCCCGCAGATTTGACCCGTCGGGAGCGGGACAAGCCCCCCTGCTTGCGTGCTGAAAAATGTTGCCTGAAAACTCAAACTGCCCCAGTTTGCTGTAAAATGCTTTAAAAATGAGCAAAAAGTGAAAAAAGTCGCTAAAAATTTGCGATTTTTGCAAAAAATTTTCCATTTTTGGGCAAAAATTGAAAATTTTTGCGCTTTTATCGGCTCAAGCCCCGAAATGTCGGGACTAGCCCCCCTAAAATTTCGAAAAATTCCGGGACAAGCCCCCCACAGACTGAGACCCCGTGTACATGTATATATGGTTAACGTTTTTTGCATTATTGGAAAAATTATCAGGTCGGCACTAATTTTTTAGCCTTTAGCTCTGCTGGAGCTGTTATTAGTTTTCGAAATAGTAGCTCATATCTATTTAACGGGTTACATTTTTTGGGGGGCTGTCCCCTGGCTGACCAAAAATTCCCTACATTTTGTAGAGTTTTGTAAATTTTTTGAAAAAAGTGTCAATTTTACTCAATTTTGCCCCAATTTTGGACCCTCCCCCCTGGACTCTCGATTTAGAGGCCCCCCCACCCCCCCCCCCCCATTCTCCCTCATATATACATGTATGGCAGCTCCATTTTATCAATGCTAAAGATTTTTAGAGGCCATGATGCTTGGCTGTCGTGTGTCGATGTTTGGCTCGAGAACCAGCTCCGTGATCGTTTCACGATTGCTTTTGCCTTCCCTGTCCCAGCATACAGCTTATGTGAGATCGAAAGCTGTACCCCCGAAGGACAAGACTCAGCAATATGGAACGCTTGTTTATGAAGGTGCGATGCTGGCTTTTCGTTGTTAAATACAAAGTTGATACTGTGCCGAAATTAAAAGAAGCTATAATAGTTGACCACAGAACAAACTAGGATTGAGGGCGTAATGTAGTGGAGGCGACGAAGTATGCCGGGAGGCAGCCTAAAAAATGTAGAAGTTAAAAAATCAGATAAGATAATTGGTAAGAGTTAAATTTCACTGCTGCGTGAAGCTCAAGCAATTGTAGGTATGATGCAGCAGCTAAACTTTTAAAATAAAGTTAATATGTAACTGAAAAGCATTAAATAAAATTTGCAAAAAAATAACATCAAAAAAATTGGAAAAAATAACATCAGAAATCAAAATTTTCTGCATACCAACAACATCTTGCTCTCACTTTGAGTGTAACGAAACTTTTTCAGTCGAAACAAAAGGGATGAGGGGACTCCTCTTCCGCAGTTAACACCGGGTTCGAATCTCGTGCCAGATTGAGATACGAATCCGGATATCTGGCCAATCCTTATTGTATATTTTTCTTTCCACATAGCTGCCATATTCCATCACGATGGATCTACTGGCAAGTTAACTAAACTAAATCTTGTATGTACGTAGTATTTTTCAATCATTATCTAAGCTACATAATATATTACCTAATCCGAATCTCCTGTATTACTGATGTGAAGTCTGTTTCAGGCACTATGTCTGGCCTGGTTCGTGGCGTCAAGCTGTTCTCGCTGTCCACCAGTGCCATTGCGATTGCCGTGCAGCCCACTATATGGGGTCAAGCATTGCAGAGTGAGGCTCATTTTAACTGCTACTTATGCTTATGTTGTGTATACCTTGGTAAGAGTTGGTATGGTTGGTATAGTATATAATGTGTACACTAATACACTAATAGTACATTTATAGCTTGTAAAAGCTCAGGCCTAGGCTTGAAAACCAAACAATTTTTTCTTTTTAGGCAGTGACGGCGCCAGTGTTGTATTTGCGATCAGTACGTTTGTAATGTCCAGCATGATGTTTGCCACGCCGCTTTTGTTGAACATTCTGACCAAGCGTTACGTCCGACGGCTATACTTTGATGAGCCGCACAGAAAATTCACAGCTCTGACTTTTAGTCTGCTGAATCGTGACTCCTATTGGTCATTTAGCCCTGAGGAAGTAAAGAGACCCGACATTCCGCCACCCCTTACCACGATATACGCTCGTGATAAACCACTGATGATTTTGGACGAAAATATGAATCCGCATGCTCTTAGAATTTTATATGGTTATGATAAACCGTCGGAATTGGATAATCTAATGGATGAATGGAGGAAAATGCAAGAGAAATCAAAAACAGATCAAATTAAGGAATAGTTGGTTATTTTTTTGGCGTAAATCGTTCTCTTTTTAGCTTTATCTGTGTACTGTGTTTCCTGATTATGTTTAATAAACGAAGCTACATACATAGACAACACTGATATTCAAACATATATATTTACACTCGTGTTTCATGGTCTGTTTTGCGTAATAAGTGTTTGTCTAATAATTTTAGTGTTTTGCATGTAGTGGGTAGCTAATGAATGTGGATGAAGTTGAAAGTTAATCAAGCAAAATGGACATTTACACTGCACTGGGCTGATATTGTTCAAATCTACAATGGTGGCTGTCACTAAAGTCTGATCAAAAATTGCTGCACCTCGAGGCAAATCAGGTGGCTTAATTTTTCTTACCGCTCGCTGTACTGTTGATGCTTGCAATTAGTTCGTTTCGTAATGAAATTGCGTGTGTCTTTTGTCTCAAGGTCCTGCAATTTTTGGTCAGACTTTAGACACTGACAGTAGCTAGGTTAGTAGTCAGTAATCAATATGCCGTGTAGTTACACCAAATCAGTATTCATATCGTAGCCCGTCGGATCGTTGGTGAATTGGTATAGATGCATTGCATAGTTGCAGGTGCTTTCTTCTGTCAGTTTATCCATGCTTTCGATTTTTTCCCGCAGCCCTGGTACCAGGCGCAGCTTGTCCTCGACAGTTTTGAATCGACGCAAGTATAGAGCCATGTTAGCCAGTGCTACAGATTGCATGCCCAGAAATGAGGCTGCGCCGGCGAAAAATGACCATCCTAAGACAAAAAACTTGGTGTGATAGGCTGATTTGGCTTCATTTCGGAACTCTGTTAGGCGTAACTTATCTCCGATTAAACGATAGGTTAATGAGTGTATTATGTATGTAGCTTTGTAAGTTCTCTTTCTCCACAGTGAGATGCTATGTTGTATAATATCTGGGCGAAGTAGTAAAGAAGAATGAACGGTGTCTCCATGTTTTGCTGTCTTGAGCTCATTAAATTGAAACCTCAACTTCAGATTTTAGCGTTCTCTGATCACATAACCATGTGTGTTGGCAAGAGTACATAATAGTGTCTCAGTCTTTATAGAGGAAGAGTGAGACACTCTCCTTTCTGCCTGTGTTATAGCGCAGGCAGATGCGCTCGTCATTTCCAGCCCACATGTTGCCGTTCTATGCAACATGTGGGTAGCCAATCAGAAGCGACCTTCGCTTCTGATTGGCTGGACGCCAGCCAGTGCACGTGCTCCATTCAGCACGCAGGCGGCCTCACGTGCTATTGCCTGAAAATTGTCAAAAACACATTTAACTTACCAGTTAACATCATAGTCAGCGCATACTAGCAATAATTCCTGAAAACGGGGATAAAAATGTAGGCAAAATACAATTCGGAACAAAAAAACAAAAAAACCCCAACGCGACCGATCATGGCAAAATTTAACAATGAAATGGCTGTAATGGCGGCCAGTGTGCTGATTGGAGCACGTGAGGCCACCTGCGTGCTGATTGGAGCACGTGCACAGGCGTCCAGCCAATCAGAAGCGAAGGTCGCTTCTGATTGGCTACTCACATGTTGCATAAAACGGCAACATGTGGGCTGGAAATGACGAGCGCATCTGCCTGCGCTATAACACAGGTAGAACGGATAGTGTCTCACTCTTCTTCTATAAAGAGTGAGACACTATTATGTACTCTTGGTGTTGGTAATCTGCACTTCACTTGACAAAAAATCATGTCTAACATTAGCAAAGTGCACCCTCTCTCAGCCGATTGTACATACGTAATCCGAGTTTCTGACTCTGGGAACGCTAATCGTGCTGGAGGCGAGTCAACCTCCGTGTCGTAGAAGGGCTTAGTAGAAAGGCTACGTTATACCAAGAGTACATAATAGGAAGAGTAGGTATGACACTCTTCCTATTATGCCTACGGGCGTGTGTCCAATGCGCAGCGCGAAATAGCCCGTTTATGTACGGTTTTGAGGGGGGGGGTACCCCCCCTCAGCTGAAGACCCCGTACACAACTGAGGGGGGGTACCCCCCCCTCAACTCAGTACCCCGTCTTCAGTTGAGGGGGGGTACCCCCCTCATTTCAAGACACTGACAAGGACTTTTGTTGATGTGCTGAACTGAGGGGAGGTTACCCCCCCCCTCAACTGAAGACGGGGTGCTGAATTGAGGGGGGGGGTACCCCCCTCAACTGAAGACGGGGTACTGCGGTGAGGGGGGGGGGGGGACCCCCCCCGCAGTTGAGTACGGGGTCTTCAGTTGAGGGGGGGGGGTACATAAAAACCGTACATAAACGGGCTATTTCGCGCTGCGCATTGGACGCACGCCCGTAGGCATAATAGGAAGAGTGTCATACTCTCCCTATTATGTACTCTTGGTTATACGTTAAACCTTTTTGGAATTATACATCATAATTCATAGGTACATAGTTTAGATGAAATAACGATTGGTGGACATTTAAAAGATAGGTCACATTCCCATGTATCACGACTTTTACTAGCCCCCGAAGATAGAGATAGCGGCTAGCTTGTATTTCACCCCTAGTTACCTTGACAGACTAGTTTTGCACCTTTATACCTCCCTCACATAAAATTAGCGGCAAGACTTTGTTTTCACCCCTCGTTATCCTGATAGACTATCTTTGAATCTTTACACCCCTCAGAAAGAGTTAGCGGCACCTTCATTTACACCCCTTGAGATCTAGACAGGCGTGGGGGGTTTGGGTTCCAGAAGACATCCTCACCCACCCCCCAGACAGGTGCTTCACCCCTCCACCCCGCCCTGCTGCTGACTGCAAAGGGCCTTTGTACGCCTGTCGTACGTGTGATAAAGAACTTATAAAAAACATGTCTAATACATCGATAGGTACTCTTGGTTACATACTTTAAAATTCAACGAATCACCCGGCGACCCGACCGAGGCTGGCTACTTGGCTGCTAATCTGCCAAGCCCGCGCTGTCAATCGGCTATTAGCGCTATAGCCGCGTTTTGACTAGAAATAGCCGGTATAGCCGGGCTATAGCTCGGCTATAGCCATTTCACAGAATTGATGAGCCGGCGCTGTCAATCGGCTATTAGCGCTATAGCCGTGTTTTGACTAGGAATCGCCGGTATAGCCCGGCTATAGCTCGGCTATAGCCATTTCACAGAATTGATGAGCCCGCGCTGTCAATCGGCTATTAGCGCTATAGCCGTGTTTTGACTAGGAATAGCCGGTATAGCCCGGCTATAGCTCGGCTATAGCCATTTCACAGAATTGATGAGCCCGCGCTGGCAATCGGCTATTAGCGCTATAGCCGTGTTTTGACTAGAAATAGCCGTTAATGACCGGCTATAGCTCGGCTATTGCCGGCTTAGAACTGTGTTCCAGCATGAAAGCTACAGATTGAAAAAAGTTGTGTGGCCTGGGCAGAATCGAACTGCCAACCAATCGGTTACCAGTTCAACTGCCTACCTATTGAGCTACAGGCCACCTGAGAGCCTGTCAATAAACTATCTATATAAGTAGATCAATTACACAGTTCAATGTCATGCTAACAGAGTTACAGGTGACGTCAGAACATGGTCACTATGTGTAAAACAACAATTATTTTTTGCCACGGGGTGTTGTCCCCCCCCTTTTTCTATAATTCAATTATTGCTCATTATAGGCTACCTACATTTTTAGTGTGCCCCATTGGAGCAAGTTTTCGCCGTTCGTTCAAAACCTGCAGTTGTTGCCAATATTCTAGATGACTTCGTGGCTTAGCGACAGAGTGTACGCTGGATAACCATAAGGTTGGTGGTTCGATTCCACTACAAAGTCATCTTCATTTTGTATTTTTCGTTTTGGACGTTGGAAAAATCGCCAATGCTGGCAGCAGCTATAGCCGGCTATTTCAGACCAAACAGTGTATTTGTAACGGCTATTGGCGGCTATAGCCGAATCGCCACTTCTAGGGGGTCTCTACTTGATTTCAAAAATAGCCATAGTCTGGCTATAGCCACATTTCTTCAGTCAAAACTTGGCCATTTGAAAATCGCCAAAATAGCCGCGGTGAGCTATATCTGTGGCGAATCAGCACAAGTGGAAAAATAGCCACTGCTGGCAGCAGCTATAGCCGGCTATTTCAGACAAAACACTGTATTTGAAACGGCTATTGGCGGCTATAGCCGAATCGCCAACTCTGGGGGTACCCTACTTGATTTCAAAAATAGCCATAGGCTGGCTATAGCCACGTTTCTTTAGTCAAAACTTGGCCAAGTAAAAATCGCCAAAATAGCCACGGCGAGCTATAGCCGCGGCGAAACAGTCTAATCGGCAATATGTGCTAAAAATCGCCACAGCTATTGCCGGCTATTTTAGACAAATCCGTGTATAATAATTGGCTATAGCCGAATCGCCGATTCTCCGAGGCATCTAAAAAACCGTGATACATGGGAAACTTACCAAAAGATAAACGTTCCCATTCTGCATTTATTTTGAAAACGTAAATGTCCGCATGTAGTCGTTTAGAAATGCCTGTATTCTAAAAAACAATTGCGAAGAAATCTTCAGAAAGGTGGATGTTTGAAACGCAAATATCAACAGTACCAGCCTGATAACTGACCGTATTGAAAACTGTATCCGGTGCCTGGCTCTACAGTTTCATCACGCATGCGCGGTTTCAGTTCGTCATCCACCACACAAATATAGTGCATTACTGACACTGCCAGGATTAAACCTAAAATTAACAATAATTGGAAACGAACGGTAACGGGAAGCGACACAGAAATGCGTAAAGCGCTATTTGCGCCATCGCGCTGTCGATGAGACAGTGTGGGGTGCAAAGCCCGTATCAAGAATATCATTTCAAATGAATCAATGATCAAAATATTTGTCGAATTAGTATGTAACAGTATGTAGTAGGTATCTGCATTACACAGAATAAGCGGAAGAGAGATCACCGGCATCATCGGGTCACAATAGGGTTGTTTTGATGTGGAAACTGCATAAAATCAAAACTGGATCCAGTTTTGTTTTTTATGTGTATATAAAATCTTGATGAGGCCTGAAAGCAAATTAAATCCACATATTTATGTTGGAAAAGCCCACATCAAAACAAATTAATTCAGTTTTAAAAAATAGGTCGCATAGGCGCATCAAAGCAGCCCTACTCACGGCTCGATGCATCTGGCATTGTCTCTTCTATCTATTGCTTGATCATTTTATGTTGTCTCCAATAGCGTATTGATAGATCCAGTGATTATACCTGCCAATATGATCAGCACCGCACCAACAAGCGTTTTTCCATCGCGTTTAATAAAGCCCATGATTGAGAAACCACTGCCGATAGTGGCGATCACCAGACTAACAATATTGGTGATGGCGGAGATATATGATCGTGCTGAAAAAAATATTGCAAACTGTAAATTTTAATGACGTCATTAATCATTATTTATTTACATAATTTTTCAACGACCAATAATGTTTCAGACAGATTCAGATAACGTAACCATTGTTTGTCTTTGATTTCTTGACCATTGATGAAGCGCATATAGTCATGAATGGTATCATTACAGTTTTAAAGGAATCTTGTGTAAATTATACAGATCATTCATCGATACTTACTGACGATTTCTGGCATGACTTTTCCCAGTTGGAACAGATGGGCGTTAGAGTCGAAGTAATCGTAGCGGGCACATTGTTCTGTTCTGAACTCTGAAAAGGAAGAGGACGACAAATGTACCGTTATTTTAATAATGGAATTTATTTTTAATATTAATATTAATATAAATACAATTCGTAAAATATTTTTAATTTAATATTAATATAAATAAAATTCTCAATTTATTTTTAATTTAATATTAATATAAATACAATTTCTGAAATATTTTTAATTTAATATTAATATAAATAAAATTCTCAAATTATTTTTAATTTAATATTAATAAAAATATTAATATTAAAAGTATTTTAAATACTGACTTTTAATATTAATATTAATTATTAAAATAACGGTAGACAAATGTTTACGATCATATGCAGTGTGCAGTCAGTTGTGTTTGCAGATTTTTGTTCCTTCTAGAGAAGGAACTATTGTTTTGAAACTAACTGTTCGCAGCGTTAAACGCTGCTGAGCAGGCTGTGTTACGATAGGATTTGGCCTCGTACTGTAGTTGTGTTGGGTATGACTACAGAGTACTAGTGTGCAATCAGCCGATTGTCTAATAAACTAACGAGCGTCTTTACAGCTGCATAGCCTGTATGTTTTGTGTGTATTTTCAGCCTGGGAGTTGCCTGCTGATTTTGTCTGCGTATATCCATGAAGATCAATAATCTATGTAGAGTGTTGTAGTGCAACTTTTTCAGCCACGGCACCGTAATGTTTCACCAGCAGCATATAAGAGACCGTGGTAACACTATTTATCGCTTCTTGGAGCTGATGTGCTCAGCTCAGATCAAAGCGTAATTTGGGCCAAATGGCTCGCTGCAGCGGGATGCTTAACATCCTGAAGCACTGTTTTGTAAATGTACGTACATGTTAGAATAGTTAAGAATAAGCTAGGTGGTACATAGTTTTGGATACACAGTACAGTTTAGAATAAGCTACATAGGTAGTAGGGCAAGTACCTAAGTTACGCAGTGTAGCGTACAGTAGGGGAATAGATACAATTCAATTAAACTTGAAAGGTAGCACCGGGGAAGGAACATTGCCCCTTTTGGGGCCTACTTGTTTGTCTGTTCTGCTGCTTCCTAGTGATGTTGTGATGGTAGCACGGAGGTATTCAAATTGTATTATCTACGAGGTCACAAGAATCTGTGTATGTAGTTATGTATGTTGCAGCGATTAATGTGAGTGAAGTGTCAGTTGATAATTGTCGTGAATTTCAAACAAGTTTTATTCAAAAGGATCATAGGTACTAATCTGTATTACGCTATGCTGGCTGCAGCTTCTTACTGCATTAACACCATGAACTAAAGTCTGAACAAAAATTGTTCAACCCTGAGAGAAGACAGGTGTCGTGATATCCGTGACTACTCGGTGTGGGTGTACGCTTGGTGTCTGAAATTAGTTTTTTTTCGTAAAGTCACGCGTTTCTTTTTGTCTCTATTTTTTGGTCTGACTGTAGACAGAAATTGACATTTAATAGTAATATTGCCATGATTGACTAACCTTCTGGTAGCATGTCCACTGTCACACGACTAGCGTTAGACGCAAACCTCAGAAACTTGCGACACATTGTCCAGTATCCTGCGTGAAAACCGAACAGTACTTTAGGGACAGTCTGAAATGTTATACAAAGTGTATTTTGTTTGTACACAGCCAAGTATATATTGCGTAAAACAGTTGACTTACTTAGAATTTGCCCAGTGGCGGTTATATATGTACATCTCTCAAGCTCTCTAGTTCAACTTGAGACAATAATGATGTGACCGTTGAATTGTATGATACGATTTTTCATTTTTTTACTGTATCAGTATATTTGTCAAATTAATTCGAAAAATAGTCAACAATTTCGCAATCAGGTTGTAATATTGTTTGTGGTCAGATGAGTTATATATTAGTTGTTTGGACCGGCAGGTTGTGCAAATCATTGTTCTTTGAATGTCGTTCTCTGTGCTCTGGAATGCTACGCGAAATTTAAAGATTGGTGATAGCTGATAACTCAGAAGTTTGGGACTGTCAGAACCTTTGTTTTTCCTGTTGCGCCACAGCGCAACAGGTACTTTATACTTGGTTTGTATAGGATTTGCAGAATCTGTAAATTACACACACTTACCTGACAGCATGCCTACCTTTTCTGTTGTGTGCGTGTGTTTGCTCTTACCTTTGCTGTAGTAATGTGCCGGTTATCAGACTGCTAATAACGCCATGTAATAATATGCATTACCTATATAAGCTGTTATATACATAAAACGGAGCAGGAATCGAACCGTCAGTTATCAGATTAATAATCAGAAACTCCTGAGCCACCGATTCGTGACTGTCACTGTCAATAACCGGTATATTGAATTTATTGGCACCGTGCAGGGGATTCGTGCTTTCAGCAATCATCACTTAGCTAGCACACATTGTGACACGAGACTTCCTTTTCACAAAAATTTTATACGTTTTAAAAAATAGTGGTTTACCAATGATTATCTCTGGAAATCAGGTTGACACATCAAACTAAATGTTATCCCACGCTACATACTATTTATCAGTTATCAATAGTTACAGACTCTAAGTAAAGAAAGTACAAGCCGGAATAGCTTATTTGATAGAGCGTTAGACTACAGATCTAAAGGTACCTGGTTCGATCCCAGGTTTCGGCTCTTTTTTAAAATTCTGGCTTCATTTTTTAACTTTTAATTGGCAGTTTTTATGCACATTTTTTGCCCAATAGTTGCTTTTTTAACTAGTACTAAAAACAAATTTTATGAGTTTTACTTTTTGTCATCTATGTAACGCTAGTACTCATGTAGCTTATGAACGCAGTGTTGTTTCGCGTTTTATTTCCTTAGGAATATAGATACAGCAACTGAGTTACGAAACTCTTTAATCAACAGACGCGGTTCTCTACCTACTTTTAAATTAGAGCGTGTTTATCAATTTTTGCATGAGAGAATTTGGAACGGCTAAGCAGTAAATCTGTGCAAATGAATAACAGGATTTTTTGCCCACATAAAATGGCCGCGTTTGATATTTCTCTGGAATTGTGACACTCAGACCTCACCATGGACGACTGTCCCAAGGCATAATATGAAGAGTGTCAAGCTCTTCTCATTAATACGTACTTTTTGTTTGCGATTAGTTTTTAATGCGCAACAGGCCTAATGTTGTCAAACGTTAACCCTTCTAACTTCTCACTCACTGAACTACTTTTGCAGTAAACTTCTACTTGCTCCTGTTGTGCCACAGCACAACAGGTCTTTAATTTTGATTTTGGACAATAACACTGAGCTTGTGTTCACATTTTGTCTGTCAGTTTGTGTAACCTGTGCTTTAGTCTAACAGCGCGGGCGTCACATACCTATGGTTTGCAGTGTTTTCTACATTAGTTTGAATGGGTTCAGTGTTAAATTACATGGGCAGTGAAAGCATATACTTTAAGTGGAATACCATTAGAGATTATGGAACGCAAAAAAGTGAAGGACGGAATCGAACTCTCTGGCATCAGATTTTAACTCGAACGCGCTACCATCTAAGCCAACCAGCTCTCATAAGAGTTTGAATAACTGTGTTGTTACCAATAAAGCACTATCGTTGATTTTGTTGTGACAGTTTGAGGATTTTTGTGATCAATCATTAATACTGAACAGAAATTGTGATATTAAACTTAAAAACTTAAATTGCTAATAGAATTCTGAATATATTTTTACAACAAAACAATTTTATATATATGTCAACCTTAACATTGAACGCAAACTACAAACTGAGCATCAGATTTTTTGCAGATAGATTGTTGTTAAAGATTTTTATCTATCGTGTTTCGTAACCGAAATACATAGCTCAGTTGGGAGAGCGTTAGACTATAGATCTAAATGTCCTTGGTTCGATCCCGGGTTTCGGTCGCATTTTTTTGAATCAACATTGCTGTTTTTAATAATTCTTTTTACCAATTATTGAAAATTTGTCTAGTTAACATAAATCATAAATATATTTTTCTTCCTCGGGAGACGCACTTGTGTTACTTTGATTGCATTTTGTACCAACCTTCTGTGTCCCTGGTTTATATATTTACACTAAAATTTTACTTACCAAACAACTTAATTCAAAGTTTAAGTGAGGTGCAATATTTTATGCAATATTTTATCTGAAGGCGATCAAAGACATTTTAAGCACCGGTTCCAGGAAGGCTTACCGTATAACGAGATACCGCTGCACAATAGGTTTTAAATGACCGCTGGTCAGTTTACTTGAAAAAGAATGCTTAACGCTTACTGAAGCTTTTGCCGCAGATTGGGCTTGTTTCATCACATTTTGTGAGACCTTAACTGTATTGGAGAGCAAAACCCTTTCTACAGTAGCGGGGAATAGCCTTACCATTTTCCCTGTTGTGCCACAGCACAACAGGTCTTTAATTTTGATTCTGGACCAACTACATTGCGCTGTGCTATTTGCTTTTGTGTGCGTTTGTTTAACTTTCGTTGCTGAAGAAGTGTGAAAGTGTCACATACATGTGTGCGTTTGGGCAACTTCAGTTTTTGAACAGATGTGCGTGTGTCACATACATGTGCAGCAGAAACTGGCGGTCAGCAAAGCCTACCTATTGTATTGAGTGTCTGTTCAGCTGCTGTAATCGAATGAAACCGCGTGTACACTGTAACACTGCGACAAAGATCAAATCGTTTCCAATATTCAATGACTTACCTACTGCAATAATAAACTTCAGATGCATTCAAATGATTTACAGTTTGAAATTGAAACAACACAACATGTAACTTTAGCCAAGAAAAACTAATTTGCATATCAAGAAACATGATTTTGCAACACTTTACCATAATGTGAAACAAAAGTCTTATATGAAATATCAGGGCATACTGCATAATATCCTACTCAGTTAGCGAGTTAGGTTTCATATTCATGCATCAGTTCAAGTCAGTCTGAGTTTGATGTCTGATGTTTTTTGTGTTGCCTTCTATAGGTACGCTGGACTCTCACGTTTTCAGTTTTACCTCAGGGACTAGTTATTATAGCAAAAAAGTTGGACCATTTTTACTGTTTACAGATCGCACGCTGCACAACAGGTTTTAGCTGACCTCGGGTTAGGTTACTTGGAATTATATACTTGAAACTTGCTGAAGCTTTTGCCGCATATTGGGCTTGTTACATGTGTGTCAGCATAAATTTACCCAGGCAAAGCCCAGTTGTTCTCATAATACAGTCTTTGATATCGAAATTCGGTGCCCTTGCAACTTTCTGATCTCAATTCCTTTGAAACCTTTATATCCGATTACAATTTCAAAGGTAAATTCAACCCAGCCGCTGAAATTGACAGTTATTTTGATAGTTCACTGCTTACCGCCGGTATTGGGTTATCACCGAAATCCAGTTCAACGCCACGCGGCTCCTGCACAAATATCCAAGCATCTGTGCAGATAGCCAGGGTTTGAAAGAACAGAAGCAGAAATCCAATGACGAACGCGGGTGTGGCGATACCGCGATCCGTGCACTGGTAATAAACAAATCGATGAAGGCAGCTAGTTGTTGCCGTCATGATGGTTTCTTCTCATCGGCTGCAGTGGTTGGCATGCTTGAAATTTCAAATATAATTAACCATTCATACATACATGTATACACTTTATCCCAGTATGGATGGAGGCATATCCTCGCTTTTTTCTTGTGGCTTGTCCTGCAGTTTTGTGGACTTGAACTCAGAAAAACGGTCGCTGTCCTGCAGTTTTGGGGAAACTAAAAAAAACGAAAAATTTCTTGTTTGTGCGTAAAAATGTGACTTTTTATAAAACACTTGATATTTTCCCTATTTTACGGCTGTTTGCTTATTTCTGATGCATTTTACAGTCATCTGGGACAAATTGTGTGGTTAATAACAACTTCTTTACAGCACCAAGGCCGGCGGCTTACCACGATGGGTCACACCTGAGGGGGGACTTATCCAAAAATCTCTTATCGGGCAGCTGGCTTACCCCCCCCCCCTCCCAGACCCCCATCTATATAATACGTGATGTCTGATCTGTTCTGGCCAATGTAAAACTTATAAGTCGCGATTAAATCACATTACTAACTTCTTCTACGATTGTGGACGATCGCAGTGTCATTAAACTTAGCCTACCGGATGCTTGTTCTTTACTCTAGCCTACACATAAACATTATGTATGGACCATCCAAAACTCAGTTCTAGAAGACTATATAGGTCATATTCAACCCAGCCACAGTCACAATAATCAGAGAATAGTTTTAATATTGTTTCAAATTTTGTATCTCAGTTCAGAATCTGTTGAAATTTGTAGCGTATTAATTTCTGCATCATGTTACGTTTGGAACCCCATCCTAATTATTCAAAAACTAAGCGTAAGGAACCAAAAAGCGTAAGAGATAACTTGTTGACGACTGAAACCTTTATTCTGCCTTGTTGCCACTAAGAAAGAGCTCTTTCAAATGCTACATTAGAAAACAAGCCGAGAAAAAACGAGTTGTTTAGGTGAATTTGAAAAGTTTAATTACAAAAAATAGCCAATTTCGGCCAGTTTTGGCTGCCCAAATTGCAGAATTCCAATCCACAGTGTTGAACAAAAGGCTTCTGAAGCCAGAGGCTGAGGCTGTCTAAGCTTAAATCTATTCAGAAAAGTGAGTGAATCTTCATTAAGTTTCAAAGAGCTCGTAATTGTATTTTCTAGCATAAATTCCTCCCTTCAAAGTTGCCTGGCCCGACCGTCCCGACACCCGATCCCTGGAGCCAACCGTGGCTGGAATAAGCTAAAATAAAACACATATACGTAATTCTGTGTACAATTTTCATGGACTTAATTATGTACAACTCTGCCTGTTGCTTGATTTTGTTTCCAGGCTGGGATGAAGAAGTTGGCTAAAGTGGGTGTACGTATGCACTTGTGTAGCTTTTGAATGTAACAGAAAATTTTGTGAATATATGTAGTACACCATTTTTGTTCCTTCTAGAGAGGAAGAAATTTTTTGAAAAAAACTATTCTGCGGAGAAAAAAGAGACCCCCCACGTTTTGCCCCCCACATAAATTACACGTAAAAATGGAAAGGAACCACCGGCACTCTTTTCAAGACAATTATTACTATACAATTTTTAAAAAAAAAAAAATCACAAACACCATTTTCCCATTTTTATGCAGCTTTGTTGCTCCTTTTTTTTTATTAAAAATATAAATATTCGGAATATATTTTAATGCCAAACAAATGATAGACTAATGATAATTGATTGCTAATACTGATTATCTATACTTACTTTTTTTTTTTCCTTCTCTTTCTTCTCCACACATAACAACCCACCATACTCATCACCGCGGTGGAGAGGTCGGGTGGTCGCTAGAGCCGGCAACCACACTATTTGACACCTTCGCCCCCCACTGGTCCCCCCCCTCTGGTTTTTTGTAAAATATTTTCCCACCCTTTTCTTTACTACCTGTTCTCTTACACCACTACTCTTCCAAAAATACAAATAAAAAATTACTCCAACCAATTTCCGCTATTTATTTGGCAGTCTATTAATTACCATTCAAACCACCCAAATCAACCAAACCAATTCACACAAAAAATTCAAAGCAAACACTACACAAAACAAAAAAAAAACAAAAAATAAACAAAAGAAAAAAGATAAAAAAAAAAAAAACAAAAAAAACCCCCCCCCACCCTCCCCCCCCCCCCCTCCCCCCTCTTTAACTTACGTTACTTATCGTCTTACTTTTGTTGAATAGAAAGAGGACGCCCCAATTAGAAAAAAAAAAAGAAAAGGGGGGCGCGGGGAGGCCCCCGCGCCCCCCCCGCGGAGACGGGAGCCACGCCCACCACCACACCCCCCCCCGCGCCCCACAGGCGCCCTTCCTCTTTTTTAACAGGGACCCCCCCCCCCTCCCCGCTCCGGCCCCCCCCCGAAACGGCCCCGCGGCCCCCACCCCCCCCCGGGGCGCAAGCCGCCGCCAGAGGGGCGCGCCCCCACACCCCCCCCCCCCCCAACCCCACCCACACCACACACCAGGCGTGCCCCCCCGCCCCCCCCCCCAACGAGTGTCCCCCTCCCCAAACCAATACCAACCCCAAACAAAAGGGTTCTTCTCGCTACCACCAACCCAGAGGACCAGAAACAAAAAACCAAGACACCCACACCACACCCAACACGGAGAGCCCACCAGGAGGGAAAGGGCCAAACCACCACCCGGGGCCGGGGCCCCCCACCCCACCCCAAAGGGGGAGGGGGGTAAGGGCGTCCCGGGGCCCCCCCCCCCCCCCCCCCCCCCACGTCCCACGCCCCGCCACGCAGGAAAAAAAAAGGAGCCCCCCACCAAAAAAGAAAGAAAGAAAATGAGGCGCCGGGAAACGCACCCCCGGCCCCCCCCGCCAAGAACACACACACCACACCCCCCCCCCCCCCCCCCCCCCCCCCACCCCCCCTCTCCTTCTTTTAAAAAAACTTTAATCTCATCGACTATATGTGTAGGCATTTGTGGATATACATAAATGATGGGCCTCAAAAAAATCGTCACCAAATGTGATAGTTAACCCTATTTCAATTAATCAGGGTTGGCGCGATATCGCCAAACCCAAGAATATGGTGAAAATTACACAAAAGTTGACTTTCTAAAAAAAACCGTAAAATACTGTCTTGATTACTCTAACATGTATATACTGAATGATAGGTATACGAAGTGTGGCCTAGTATAGAATGTTGCGTCCTACTCCAACATTCTTCCAACTCGATTGTATTATTGGTTCATGGTCTAATATCACCATCATAAAGTGTTACTGTGATTACGATTCGGGCCTCTCTTTTGTTCCACCCAGTCAAACTAAATGCTGTCTTGCCTATATATCAGTAATCACTTTCAGATTACGTAAAGTGGTTGTTATAGACCAACTGGAGCTACATATTATGGGTATTTGAGCTGATGGTAGTTATTTTGACAGTTTAGATTAGTGACCAAAGTCCATTTGAGGAGATTGCTATCAGACAGTCTATAGTGTCTGCTTTGACTTGTGACAATGTGTCACTCGTTTATCCATTCAGTGTTCTCTCGGGATCACTTAATGGTCGTTGAGCAATTTCATACTGGTTTCTCTATCACTATTTCTTTATATACTTCGGGTATTGAAGTGGTGTTTTTATTAGGTACTGTGAATCTGGTGCTTGAAGTTTTTATTACTGACGTACGCGGAATTACTTTGCTACATAGATACATTAGCAATTAGCATTATGAAATTCCAAGTTCCCATGTTAATTAATTTCGGCGAAAACACCTAATATACCTACCTATCGCCTTCACTCAGTGATCATTGATGGTGTTAACAGTTATGTAAAAATAGGGGCTGAACATATTTGCGGATCAGCAACTAGATCAATAAATTGTTACAGTTGAATTGTAGTAATCCGAGTTCTCATGGTTATACTCGAATACCGTTTCCTTTAGTTTTCTCCATCAATTGGAGCCAAAACGTGCTTACAAGTCAGTGGCATGTTAGGCATTGAACCAAAAAAAAACCCTTCATCAGGTGAAGTGTGCGGTAAATACTCGTTCGTGGTGCGGTTTGCAGGCAGCAGAGCCTAACTGAGCCACAAATGCGCAGTTATTTTTTTGAATGGGCTGCTTGGCTTTTTTCAACCCAATTGCTAACAACCTTTGTTCATTTTAAGTAGGGTATTTTGGAGCTGAATCGGAATGAAGTGAAATCATTTGTTAGGAGTCAAATATAACTCACTCGGAAGTGTTTGATATGCTTCATTTTGTTGTATTTTGATGCATATATTTTGAGCTGGTATCACAAAATTTTCTAAAAAGAGTTATTCAAATCGGCAAAAGAGGTAAAGGGAATTGACGCCCCCTTCCCAGCATCGTTGGTTGCTACATTATACGTAACGTTAAGCAACGCCTTTTAAGAACCGCAGCTGTTCTCACTGCTGTCAAAATAATTCTTATCATTAAAGTGAACGAATGCTCGCAAATTCTAAAAAAGATAACAAATTAAGTTAATGAGTTGCCAGTTTTGCCAAAAGTGCTTTTTTTGCTTTCGTTTGTGCTCTTTTAATGGCGTTTCTGTTTTTTTGGTTCTTTTTTGCTACCGTTTTTTGAATTGTTCTACCCTTTCACTCATAAAGCTTCGTGGTAGGTAAACGCGTTACTCACGCCTACGCTAGCTTGAAAGCTGTTCAGTGATCCTCAAGGTGGCGTTTAGTGAAAACTTGGTATCAATTGAGCAACGTATGTACGTACGTATATATAGAATTAGGTGTGGCATAGTGATATCTTTACTAGCAACTCAACGTGGATGTCGAAATCAAAAGTATCACTAAATTTACCATGGAGTGTACTCTTTCTCTCAGTACCTCCTCCAGTCAGCTTCATATGTAGCTATAGTTGTTAGCCAGCATTATATAGGAGAACGAGAACGACTACTACGCCGAAGTTATGCGTCGGCAAGCTATCACTAGCTAGTGAGTTCTGTAACTTCCAACAGTCTTTCTGTATGTCGGCCGGTCGATCATGCGTATTGGTGCAGACTGCAGAGTGCACAATGAATTGACGAATGTCCGCAAGGCAATGTTGCGTTCACCTTGTAGGGCATAGTTCTGACAAAGGATGTAGCTCATGCGATGTAATGATAATACGAATTTCAAAACTCAGGCTCCAGATGATATGACTCTGTTACCTAATTCAAAAAAAGTGCTGCAGCTGAAATGGAAACAAATTACATTTATTCGGTAAAAGCTTCCTAAATTGAATCTATGTAGCTAATATATATGGTTGTGGTTTCAGCAGCTGATAACCGCATCTACTTAACGCCCGCAACTATTTGTTCAATTCGCAATCGTGTGAACAGCGTCTCCTTGAGCAAATAAGACTGCCTTGTATTATCTAACAAAAGTTCCAGAATAAATAAAATCTTTCGCTCTTTTGCTTGCTACCAAACATAGCATTTCATATTGATTTCACATTGCTTATGATGTAGGTAAACTTGATACAAGCATGTTTTTATATCACTTTTTACGATCAGTTTATGGCCACATATTGAACATATTTATAATTCTTAGAAGGTCATCCATTTTATTTCGTTCACGTTGGCCTAGACGACATATTATATATACAACAAACGTGTGGAATATGGATTCAGACAATATTATTTTTTTATACGTTGGTACAGATTTTTTTCCCAGTAGGTATGTATGTATCTAAATTCTGGAATTTTATGTTTCTTTTTGAGGTTTATTCCAAATCTAAATCTATTAGATAAATGATTAATGTAATAAGATGTGAAGGAAAAGCATTATTTTGAACCAACATCACTTTTCTACACATGGTGTCGCGTGTCGGTGTCACTTTTTCCTGAAAATGAACATTGTATCAGACGTATCGGTTGTTTGCGGTATCGTTCAACAACGGAATAGCGAGAAATCTTATTTTAGTCTGACAGGTCTGACATGAACAGTGGATTTCGTAGAATGTTATGATTCCTTATTTAGTAATTAATAAGACCAACGATCAGAATCTCCGTATTCTATCTAAACTGCTGACCTTGGTAAAAGGGCATTTTTATAATAATCGTATGATTTCTTATTTATCTCCTTAAACCATTCTAAGCCGTCAATTACACACAATCAAGTTTCGGCCGTTTAGTGGCCTCTTATTAACATTTGGCCTTCTATTGTTTTGGTGTCTAGGTTCCGACTTTAATGAGGGCTGCTCCATTATAAAGTTTGCAGGCCAATCTGTCAGACCCCGTTTGTCGCAAGAATATTTGTGGCGCACTGCAGACAACACGCAATTCGCGCCGCATTTTTCTACCTGTCGTTTCTCGTACCTCGGCGTACCTCCAAAATTATGACCGGTTGTTTTTCAAAATGGGACCAATTTATTTTGTTTTGTCATTGAGATTCGGACCGACTTTTATGATTATTTATATAGTTTTCTTTTTCAAATAAGTATGCGTTGATTAATAGTTATTATATGCGAGTCAAAATTTTATTTTATATCAATTTCTTCATTTTAGTCTGGCCGATTTCAAAATTGGATAAAATAAATTGGCTAGCTTTGTAGTTTACCTATAAGACATTTTGCGCTTTGTTTTCAAAAGCGTGACCTCAAATGTGTTTGTAAAAACTAAAAGGACTTCACCCCCTTTTACCTTTTGTGTTTTTAAAGTGTTAAATTAATTGGCAACTCATTAGTCATCATTAATTATTTCGTGATGAAGAATAGAACATATTTATGAATTTATTTAAGTTTACATTTTGCATTTTACGGCCAAAAATTACCAAGAATTTGGTTCTGGTGTCTTAACATTTTTAGTCCCGGTACTCATTTTCCGGGCCAGAAACTGAGTTATTTTTGTCAAGCTTCAATTTTAATCTCAAACTCTTGTGGGAGCTATGCAGACCAATGCGGTCTCTTGGTCGACTTTTGTTATGTATTTCAGCCAGTCAGTCACTCTTTTGCTTACTCAGGGTCTCAGGGTATCAACGCTGTGCAGTGTGCACCATGGCAAATATTCGCTAAATGGTAAATAGGTCGTAGTGACTTAAATAAGTAATTACAAAACAATTATATGTATTCGGCGGATGAACGTTTTTCATCAGAGTAGCAGATGAGTTTTAAGTGTTTTTTAATTATCACTAAATTCTATTTGAAACTTTGAAAGGCTGTGTATATAATATCAAAAGTGGTGTATCGCATTATATTATGTCCTTACTGGAAAATGGCAAAACTTAGTATCGCAATTTTATTTGCAGCTTGACTTTGTTATCACTCGGAGCTGCCTTTTTTGGAAAAATTGACAGGTAATAATTTTTACCAAGTTTGGGAATATATTGTGCTAATTTTTCTTGCGTATATACCTTTTGGTAGGGGGTTAGCTCTAGCTCCAGCTTTTCGGTGAAACATACATATCTCATATTTGTAGGTTTTACTCAAAATCCAACATCAGTTGATTGCTCCAATTTCTATTCTTGAATGCAAAGTATCATTTTTGGAATATTAATAGTCAGTTTTACCTCAAAATGGCACCCTCAATGAACTTTTTGATTTATTTTCTAAGTTAACAAAGGTAAAGAGCAAATTTGCTCATTTCTAAATGTTAAAACAATTGGGGTTTTCCTTTGCTAGGTTTTCTTCCAAAACTTTAGCCAAACAGAACGGGGCAGCCCTTTTCAAACATCGCGCTTAATTTTTGGGCAAAGTGTAATAATAATATATATATGCCATAATGGCAAAATTAACGAGCATCTGGCTTTTCTGAAAAATTGGAAAGTCGTTTTTTTGGACATGATTCTCTCGATTCGTCATTTTGGACTTTTTGTTCACTATTAAACAAAAGACAGCTTTAGGCTTGAAGTCGTATATTTTTACTATTCTGTTTACATTTTGTGTTTTAGTATATGCCTACTTCTTGGGTACTTGAAGAAGTTTGTTTTATTTTCAAATTTTTAATTTATTCTAAGAGTTTTATATTAGAGTTTTTGGACTAGTTTGTGTCCGTTTTTATGTTAGTTTTTTCTTGTTTGGTTTGACATACAACTACTTTTTTGTTCAACCGTTGTTTTAGTGTTTTGGCTGTTACTGTGCTTTAATGAAGACATTTCCTTTCTGTCATTGCAAAAGATATATTTTAAGATTTATATAACTTCATTTCCTAAATTCCCAACTTAATAGAATCCCAAACTTTTATCACTTAATGCATCAAATTTAGTTCAAACAGCAATCTTCGCTTATTCTTTGTTATAGAAATTTCCTTGTTTCTTCCTTTAATTCTTTACATATTTTTCATTTTGTTAACCTTTAATGTGAAGTGCCTAAGGATCTTTCAAGAACCGTCTTAGGACGAAAACGTGGGGTGTTCCTTAATACGGGAGATAGCTCGCAAACAAAATAGATATATACATATTAGATTTAAGTCTGTTTTGTATTCTGGTATTTTCAAAATCAACGGAGAATGTGATCAAGTCTAACAATGTCAATTTTTTCACGACAACGGGCCCCCCAGTTTCGTAAATATTACGTGTACGGCAGAACAATTTATTACAGGTAGTCGTTATTGTAGCTATTGGTGGTGGTATTGTGTAAAATTTAATGCAATTTAATTTAAAATCAACTCGTTTGTTTTAGTTGGCCAATTTTGTGCTGTGTCCCTGGTGTGAAGTTTATGCAAACTGACGACTTAATTTTGATTTGAGCAAGTTTTTAAACTGATAGTGTGGTTTTTATGTGCACAGGGGCCACTTTTAATTTCATTAAAACGTGTTTTTGACAGATTTTATTTTGTGAAAACATTGATCTTTGGTGTAAAAAGTGCAGTAATTTTTAAAGTAAGTTTTTGCTTTAGTTTTTGTCGACAATTAGATGAGTCTTAAAGTTTAGATTATAGATCGTTGTACCGATAGCTAGACAGCTTTGAAAGTGGGAATTAAAAAATTTTATATTTTTTTTGTCAAATTTTTGGTAGGACTTTTTAGTTGTCATTTTTGCGCCGAAATTGCGCCATTGCTTCTTGTTCTTGCGATTTGCATGTTCAGCACTTGGAATTGAATTCTTCAAAAAAGTATATACGATCAGAAGCGTTCCAAAAAGTTATTTGCTGAAGTCGATTATTCTGACTGTAACTTTACGTGGCTTATGTATTTTTGTGAGTCTACAAATATTTGTTTGTTGGGTCAAAAGTCAGCTGAAATCGTATTAGTTACTTTTAGCTTGGATACGTTAAGTTTGATCAAGAATATATTCATAATAGGGAAGAGAATGACACTGTGAAACGATGCTCGGGCTGAAATACACCCTTATGGGGTTCAGCTATATTAATTCTGATCATTACCTTACTGCTGAAAGTTACCTATAGTTGCCGCAGTTTTCAGAACATATTATGGTTTGCCTGGTTTGATTTTTCGCCAGTTGTGTTAGCAAAAGCCGGTATGTATAAAAACCGTGTTTATCTGAGCTGCACGCATTAGGTTATTTATTTTTAGCAGCGGGTGGTTATGAGATAGGGCTGTTTGCTGATTTTTGGTTTTTATGCCGAAAAGATGGTTGTTGTATTGAAACATTTTGGGCAAAATTTTACACCTTTTTTGCAAACTTTGCTAATAGTGTGTAATGATTACTGAAATATACAGCTGTTTTCGTGAAGGCTGGAAAAGGCACATTTGATATATCCTGGGGCTGTTTTTTTCCAAACAATTTTGCGAATTACATATGGTAAAAAATATGTTTGTGTAACATCAGAAAAAATTTTGTTGCGGTTCTTCAAGAAAACCAGTGCAACAGGTCAAGCTTCTTTTGAATTGCTGAATTGAATTCTAACAATGACATTTTGCACTAAAATTACTCTTTACTGGCACAGACAGCACGATTAGCCGCGTGTGGATCGAAACTCAATATTTTACATCAAAACACAAACTCATGTTGCATGAAATTGGCAATCATAGCCTTTTTGCTATATGTTATATTAGACACTGTAGTCGGATCTTAATATCGTCATATCATATAGTTAGATCTCGTAGTACAATTATTTATTTATAGTCGTTATTATCGTCACAATTATAGGGTCATTATTTATAGTTTTTGAGGCTTTAACCATTGGACAGGAAAAAACAGGATTTCTAGTATTAGCACTCGATCCTCAATGTAACTTCGTGATTGACAGTTTTGAATACTTTAAAAAAGTTCGTTTTTTTATTTTTTTAGCGAAATGGTTAACTAGAATTCGATCCAGACCCATTTCTTTCGTCAATGGAGTGGTGTCAGCTGTAAGCTTGACCCGTCAACGCATTGGCACGACACAGAGCCATTAATATTGCATTAGAGTGAAAAAACTACTTCTCAACCTAGTGTCTTTTGTTTCGCAAGTTTTCTTTTGCACAAAGCTTATTGGCAAAAAATGGCGGAAAATTAATTGGTAAGCTTGGGCCTTCAAAACGGGCGTCTATATTGGAGTTTTCAAACGTACCTAACTTTACTATTTCACTTTTCGCCTGACGTTTTTCCAGCGTTAAACTACTTTGTTATTGACCGACCTGCAAAACTGGGTGATTAGAGTTTTTTATTAATTTATTTATTTATTGTTTGATTTATTAAAAATTTGCAAATTTCGTTACTTGTTTTATTGCCTTTTTTATAGACAACAGGCGTTGATTGTTTAATTCATGTGGTACTTTTCGGTGGCTAGGCTATTAGGTAGTGTGCGTCATTTTGGATAGTGGCTTTTTACCAGCTATTTTCTGGATGAAACTGTGGGCTTTATTTTCTTACTTAATTTTATTCTTTTACTTCATTTTAATATTACGTTTCAGTCTGATTACAAAAGGGGTATTTATATATTAATATTTCCGGATAGTTTTCATACCAAGAGTACATAATGGGCAGAGTATGATAATCTTTCTGGCGGCGCGATAGCTGCGTTGTACATTAGCGGCCAAAAAATGACGCAAAACGGGACCCGTACCCAAATGGGTCTTACAAAATACCCAAACAGGTTTAGCAAATGACCCAAAAAAGAACGTTCCCGAATTGGTCCGAGTAGCAATTATATATTAGCCTTCAGCTTATCAGAAAAGCAGCCGTTTAGCTCCGCCCACTAAGAAGCCGTAATCTCTCATTGCGGGGGAGGTTGTTACGATCTGATTAGCTGATGGCTAATAAATGCTACACGGACGCAAGGGGTAACGTTCCATTTTGGGTTGTTTGCAGAACCACTTCGTCCCGTAGACCCACTTAGGTACAAGTCCCATTCAAAAGCTTTTTTTCACCACTAGTAGGCAACGCCGATTTTCAGCTGATTCATATACTTATGTGAGTTTTGCAAGAAAAATTTCAAAATCATATGCACATTGAGCATTACATGTGGTGCATATAGTTGTAACTTGTAAGATTCGATGTTTCATGTTTTTTTTAATGAAAAGTTAACGATGCCATCATAAAAATGTTTTGTTTATCCCCAGGTCTGCAACGTTTCATCAGCTACAACAGCACTTTACTGGAAGTCAAAACACACGCGCAATAGCAGTGCTTTTAAGCTCTAAAAGTAACTCTAATAGGCTTTAAAACGGTTGACTTCACACGATTGAAACTGTAGCGCACTTATAAACATGACCGCATGCCTGTGCAATAATCATCCTGCAATCTCTTTATATTGCACCGCTAAACGGGTATTAGCTGGAGTGTGTTTCTTCACTTTATATTTTCTTATGTTTGTAATTTCTTGCTAGTTTGTCGCTCTTGTTTATTTTAAACTTGTTTTGAAGAAAAAAATGTGTATTGTATTAGCTGTGCAAAAAGCGTAGAGTAGGTGTGTCCTGGTTTTTTGTTTTACTATACAAATATACTTTTTACTTTTTTGTTGTTATCGTACTTTTTTTGTCCATATATTGGTTTGCATTATTACTCGATTTGCTGATATATTAAGCATCGTTTTTTAGGATTGGAATTATTTTGTAGTTGTAGTTTTTCAAAACTAAAATATACGGTTTTAGACAAATAAATGTACGTTATTTGAAACAAATTTAGTATATACAAACGGTTTAACTCACAGGATTTATTTTTGTTATGATTGCTATATTTTATTAGTAAACCGAAGCAAAGTCTTTTCCTGAAGTTTGACTTGGTTTTTCAGTCAATTCGTGCAGAAGCAAACACTGCCACACCTATGTCGATCGGAGTGAGACTGGTATTACGATAACCTTTCCTGTCTATAATTTTTTTCCATAAATTGATTAATTATTAATTAGTTAATCATTACAATGCGCCGGAGCGCAGCTCTAGTCCTTCTTTACTTGTCCCTTAACCCCCAATTTTCCGGAGGGCAGCTGGGCTTCCGTGGCATTCCGGGGGACTACTGTAGGGATCACGTCCCGACCTGCTGTCCCAGTCGTAACGACGAGTGCACCGTTCCCATCATGGACACTCTGTGCTATTGTGACATCTTTTGTGATCGAGAACTCCCCGACCCTGGAGACTGCTGTCCAGACTTCTGGGCAGTCTGTGAGGGAGCCACTCCAGCCCCCACCTTCCCACCCGTCCGTCCCACGGAGCCGGAGCTTCTCCACTCAGGTATGCATCACACTGTCGATGAAAAGTACTTGCTACTGACTCCGGAGTCAAAGTGGAGTCAGAATTGCATGATTCCGCAGTCAAAGTTATAGTTACATAGTGTGTATATACTTTGACTCCGGAATCAAGGAATTCCGACTTCGCTTTGACTCCAAAGTTTGTAGCAAGTATACCATTTTCTAAAGAATTGAATACTTGTATGCGTGTTTTACAATAGCTCTCACGCCAAAAATAAGCTGCGAGTAATGAGTCTGGGCTCTTGTGATGGTTGGTGTGACACATTTTGCTGATTTTTTGACTTGAAAAGGTTTGATATATGTAGATAAAGACAAAATAACACAGTGATAAAGGTTAATTATTGATCAAAATGTATCAAACATGTTTGATTTTTAGCAAAATGTTTATTTATTTCAGATTGCACTTATCATGGACAGAAATACCAGAATGGAGACAGAGTTATGCAAAACTGCAAGTCATGGTATGTAAGTTTGAAATTGAATATGTACATATTTTGATATATTGTGTTGATATTGATATTCTAATATTGGTATTGATATTTTGATATGTATATAATTTATTCAAGTCAGAGCACATGTGTGAGTGTGACAATCAGATGGTTTACATACTTTGCGGATGATCGTAGCGTAGTGGCCATTGTGCGGCCATTCTATCAAATGATATTCCTTACGCACTAGAAGTCTGCTCAGTGCTCAGGCTCGATTTTCCTGCCAAGCCACGGGCCGATCGGTATTTTAGGACGGCGGCCACCTTTGGCGCGACCGTTTGGCAAATTAAAGGGTCAGTGGGCTTTTACTTGCGTCTAGATCTTGTGAATGAGCCAGTACAAGTCTCCTTATCGAGACATAATGCCTCAGCGGTTTCGTGCTTATGGTGTTCGTCTAGACCTGAAACTAAACCGTAAACTTATCCTGAGCCTAAGCTTAAGCCTCAGCTCCAAACAGAAATGCAGTCCTCAACGCCTAGCTTACTCTATATATAATGTGGTGTTTAGACTTATTAAACCTGTTTAAACTTGTCTCAGTATTTATAATTTGCTATAATTGATCATACACATAGACATACATACATTACCAGTCATGGGCTGCACAAGTTTACAGTTTTCCGAGTGTAGGAATTATCACATATGTAATTCTCGAAATCTTACTTCTTCAGCAGTGTCGAGGCAACCACGGGGAAGGTCATTGATTTTATCAAAATAACGCTATTCAAAAGTCAAATTTCGCCCAATATCACATGTCGATTTCAATCAAGCGTGAGGGAACTGCATGCGAGTAATAAGTCTGAGATATCAGTCTATTTGCGGATCAAGCCAGAAAAAATGTTAAAATTATACTTCAAATGTTCTGGAATGTCTAGGTATCTCACGTGAACGAGCATGTTTCAGATTGGCCAGGTTCGATGTCTGAATTTTTGTTTTAGCCTAGGTTTAGGCTCAGGTTCAGGCTCAGCCTTCAGCTTAGCTCAGGCTCAGAAGAACAAAATAAGTACAAAACTGTTGAGGCTTCTTACTTCCATGACGGCCTTTGTGTCATTCACCTCATTCACCTTTGTGTCATTCACCTCATTCAGCTCATTCACCAGAGCTAGACTCGCGTACACAGGTAGTTTAACGTGTTTCATAGTGTTTTAGATATTTTTTACATGTTTCACGGGGAATGTTGTATTTTAGCACCTGCTCTTACAACAATTGGGATTGTGATGACTCTCCGTGCTTGATTCAAGAAGACTTGCTAGAAAAAGTGCAAAAGGGACAATATTCGTATGTGATAGATTTCGTGTATTTTGATTGCTTCTATTTAAAAACCGTTTCTACAGCGATTCGTACTGAACCTGTTAAAATATTTTGAGGGTGGATTTCACCAAGGTAGTTTTTAAAAACCATGGTTTTACGTACGTGTGCATATGATTTGCACATAAATCAGTATGAAATATCAGCTGATTCGATACGAATTTCCTAGATTTTCTTAAAACAGGGTTTTTTGCTCAGTTGAACTTGCAGCGGAACAAACACACGCTCTGCTGCAGGTTTTAAATTTCAACTAACTGGGTTCGTGCACCCAGTTGTGCTCGATTGCTAGTAACTGCATGTGCATTTAAGCACTTGTAGTGCCCGTACGATTTTATAATTAATACTTATTAGAAGTATCATGGATTTTCCAATAGTTTAGATCGTACGGAAAACTCTTGGGCTCACTTTTGTGATTGTGAAAATTGTGACTGCAAATCTTGCAAAATAAAAAAATTACAAAATCGAAGTTTTTGAAATTCAAAACAATCTTTTTGTGTTCGTTAGTTTGTTAAAATTAATTTTTCTAGATGGCAAGCAAGTAACCACAGTGATTTCTGGGGCGTCACGTTGGACGATGGCGTGAAGTATCGACTTGGCACCCTCTATCCTGAACGAAGTGTGGAGAACATGAACGAGATTTTGATCGAACCCCTGAACACTCTGCCTGCCAGCTTCGACGCACGAGAACGATGGCCCGACTACATTCACCCCGTCAGGGACCAAAAAAATTGTGGCGCGTCTTGGGCGTTTTCCACCACCGGTATGAGACTAACTGGTCATGCTTACTGACACTGTAACTACTTCTAGCAAGAGTGCATAATAAGTGCTTCTTATTATGCACTCTTGCTTCTAGTAATGATTCGAGCAAATATGGTTAAGTTAGTGTATCGTTGGGTCTAATGTTTTAGAACTACTTGTAGCAAAACTGTGTTACATATTTAGTGCGTGAATGTGAGGGTCAGCTAAGCATTTAGAGTCAGTCAGATCACAGCAGTATTCACTCCTAGTGGCTCAAGCATATCCTGGGAATACATATGTGATATTATTATTCCCAACTTATACTTCAGCCACTATGTCGAATTCTAGTTGTGGCTTATTCATGTGAAATACTTCTCGTGAATTATACTTACAATTTTAGCTACATATATAGTACTTTGGGATTGAACAAAAAGGGAAAACCTTATGTACATTATCTATCATTTTGTGTCAAATTCTATAGAAGATTTCGTTTTTGTGGTTACGGTATGCTTATTTTTCTCTCTATATATTATATAATAAATCAAATCAAATATATTATTCTATTAGTACTATTGGTATTCAACCGATGAAATGAAACACGTTGAATTTCTTTTTTTTATGCATTGAAACTATTTCAGCCACGTCTGCGGATCGATTGGCCATTCAGTCTGAGGGCAAGTTGAACGAAGTGCTCTCGGCCCAGCAGTTGCTCTCGTGCAATCAGCACCGACAAGGAGGCTGCGAGGGGGGATACCTGGACAGAGCATGGTGGTACATTAGGAAATTGGGGTGGGTCTAGTTGTGTCTATATTTCGCTGCATTGTAGTTGGGTTTTAGTCATCAAGAGTACATAAATAGCAAGATAATACGAGTCCGATTGTGTACTTTGTTATGAATTTGGTGTGTATTGATGTTGACAATGGTTTGGACCAATGGGCAGGGTTCGGTTCAGTGTAGATACCTCATTCCTGTAAACTCTGTGAGCGGGATTTTTAACTATTTTTCTGTATAATAAATGTCTTAATAAAATTGCAAACCAAAGTTAAGTCTCCACGGTTTTTCACACTATTTTTTTAAAACACAACTTTACACGGTTTTGTTTCCAGAGCGGCTCAGTAGAATATTAATCGGCACATACCACAAACTCAAGCCCAACAGGATATGCTGTTGTATTTCAGAGTGGTGAGTGCGCGTTGCTATCCCTACAGCAGCGGGGACACGAATACCATTGGCACTTGTCTCACGCCCAAGGACGAGTATCGCAAGCAGATCGTCAACTGCCCGTCTGGCTCGGGCGAGGAGAAGATCTACAGAATGACTCCGCCCTACAGAGTCGCTGCCGATGTAAGCTAGCGTTGTCCGAATGTAGCTGGCGTCATATAACATAAATAGTTTTTTGTAGGTGGTAACCAAACGATTTTTAAATGCCAATATCCAGGCTTGAATTAGTTATACGTTATAGGATTTAGTCCTAAATTAGGGTAAGCATATTGAATTAAGGTCTTAAACTTAGTGTCTACTTTCTCCGGTTTAGGATTGACGTAAAATTTTACGATCTGCGTATAATTTTCAACTGCTGTAGTCGGAATAAAAAACTGTTGGGTTGAGGAAATTGCACCTTGGAAAATTATTATTAATTTAACAACCGATCGGTGTGCATGTTTTTAGATAAACCAGGTTTGAAAAACATAAGTTATTCTTAGACTTTTTTCAGGAGGAAGAAATCAAGACTGAAATCTACGTAAATGGACCCGTTCAAGGTCAGTCTTTGCGATTGTGGCAATATTACATGTTTGATTAATGTTAGTGAAACTTAATTAGTGAAATTTTATGTTTGTTCAGAAGTTTCAAAAAATGAATGAAAAAAGATGAAAATGAAAGTTATGTACTGCTATTTGCAGGTGCAACAATGATTTTTTGCGTGCATTTTTAAAACTGCAACAATGGTTTGTTTTATTTTCATGACTACTACGGCTAGGAATTTTGATAGTTCTGACTTTTTAGCACTGCACCCTGCAATAAATTAAACGCCACAGTTTCTAGTAGCTAGTGTAGGTAAATTGTAACTGTTATTCTGCTGACCTGCCTCTGTTTGGGAAGAGTGTGACAGTTTTTCCATTGGGCAGTTTGGCAGCGCGGTAGAATAGCGGCCAAAATGAGAGTCCCAACCCAAGTGGGTTCGAGTGCTCGAACGGTTCCTGCACTGTAATGTGAACGTGAAAAACGTGAACGTAAATGTAACATGTAACAGCGTCCTACTGCACAGTACACAACGTACCGTTCATCACCTAATGACAGTTGGTGACTGCGTTAGTCTGTTTCAGCCACATTCAAAGTGCACGAGGACTTCTACATGTACAAAAGTGGTGTCTATCGCCACCTCGATTTGGCCGCACACAAGGGATCCCAGTACACTAAATCTGGATATCACTCTGTCAGAATCCTGGGGTAAGATAGTCTATTAGGTTTGTTCTTAGACGTGTCGTATTTTTTATTTTCTTTATTATTGTATTTTGAAATATTTTCACTGGAAAATGTAGAGTAAATTAGTTGAGGTTTGTGTAATAATCGTCAAACCAAGCAGCTCACGTTGACTGTTTTATTTGAAATCACCAAACCTAGAGTAACTAACTAACTCATAACCAAGAAAATGTATGCCACTGTTATTATAGGCACTATATTATAAATGTTAAATATATTATTGGCACTTGAAACCGTATATAATGTAATAATGATATATATTTGTTTTAGTTGGGGCGAAGAGAATGGAGTCAAATATTGGGTATGTTATTTAATGTTTGATAAATCAGCATTGACCTCGTTACATATGTAACTATAGCGTTTTGAAACTTTTGGGTCAGTTTATTTCAGCTGAAGACCTACCTATTTTGGCCAGCTTATCAGTTATCACATGACCAAAGAAGGGAGACACGCACTCAGTGTACAATTTCACACACCAATTTGGGGTTCTAACCTAGATCCGCCTCTAGCTTTAGTCCAGTCCAATATTATGTTTGAATAATCTGAGTACATACACAGTTCCTAAATACGGAATTCTGTTTTTGGTTTGAAATGTGTGCTCTATCGTGCTAACAGATTATGCTGAATATGACTTGTGACTGGAAAAGACTCTGCTGCGTGTTTTAGTACGAGATAGGTTTAGGATTGCAATATCAAAGTAAACCACTGCCGATAAATCCACAGTTCAATTAGCTCATTGAACAGGCAAATTAAAATATTTTCTCTGCAGGATTGGTTTGCCTAACAAACATACATTAACATGCAGGTCCCATCTGGGGGGGTCATGTACCGACATTTTGACTACCAAGTCAGACAAAAAACGACGGTGTTTTAGCGAAAAATTAATTACCGATATTTTTAAAAAATGTGGCGAAAAAACCTTTTTTGGCGCAAAAATTGATAATTTTTGAAATTGTTAACCAAAATTTAGCTAAAAATTGAGTAAATTTGATAAAAAGTCCATATTTAAAAGCAAATTTTATAGAAATTCTGCTTGCCCTTGTACCGTGGCTCTAATTTTGCTTGCCCTTGTACCATTATCGAAAATCTGGGGGGGTCCCGGACCCCCCCAGACCCCCCCCCCGTGTTAAACTGTGCTAACAAACTACCTGATGAAACAATGAGTTTAGCTTTTATAACACTATTTTCCTTTCAGCTGGCAGCCAACTCATGGGGTCCAGAGTGGGGCGACAATGGTTATTTCAAAATAGCCCGTGGAGAGAATCACTGTGAGATCGAGTCCTTCATTCTGGGGGCCTGGGGACGCGGCAGCAAACGTCGACGTCGCTTCAGGGTCCGCAAAGTCAAACGATTGCTTCAAGCCTAAATAACATGACAATGCGCACCAAGAGCACATAAATATGTATTTTTAGTGGCTCATTTTGATTCATAGCTTCAGTAGGGCATGTGAACAAATGAAGCACTAATGATATTTTGCATTTGAATGTTCATGTGCCTTACTGAAGATTGGGCAATAGTTAGTGTTACCAAGAGTACACAACAGTGTCTCACTCTTATTCTATAGGAGTAAGACACTAGTGTGTATTCTTGGTGTTACCAAAACGTTGTAATTCTGTTTCGTCTATTCACTGCGATTATGGTTTAGATATTATTATGGAATTTTTAGCTAAAAAAATCTAATGTAATGTTTAGTGAAGTTTACCATATAACTCTAGCGGTAACTGTTCAACTTTCTGTGCTCTTGATGAGTTTTCTATTTAGAATGCTTTGTGAGCATCTCTACATAGATTCTATTGAACCACCCGGTCAGTTTGTATTCATATTGTACTGTATAAAAGATGTCACTATTATACTGTTCAGTTTCTATCATTTTTTTACATAAAAGCCATTTTGTAAAATGTTTTTCATTCATTGCGTACAAATATGTAGCAGTGCTTTCCTTAACATAGGTATTTAGTTTGGTTATAGTTTTAGTAGTCATTTTTTACAATTATTTTTTAGTTTTTTCCAAATTTTTTTATTGATTACCCAACGCAATTCTTATGCCTGTATTGATTTTGACGTTCCTTGTTGTATATGTTTTTGTATTTTACAGCTCAGTTATACTGCCTATTACCAAAAGTACATAATAGCGTCACAGTTTTATTCGAGCTGTTTTTAATGAAATGTGATGCTGTTGTCTACTTTATTTTTTACTTTACTTAGTGTTTTTATAGTTTTAGATTAGTAGTCTATGGTGTTTTATATGTGCTTTATATTATTTCAGTGATGTAGTTGAGTGCATTTGGTGACGAATAGCATAATATATATACTTAAGATTGGTGTAGTTTTTTTTGAAAATTTAATTTATTTGTACTCACTTTTCAGTGTCTACTTATGACATGGTCTTTTTGAGTGGAAATCTTTAAACTTTCATCAGTTATAAAATTCGAATTAGTTTAATTTTATTTTTATGTAAGTTCCTGGTAATTTTTACTTCAAACCGTGAAACCTCAACTCTAAATTTCTTATCTCATCATTTACCCACCAACACACCACCAAAGCTTAAAATGGCTTTCTGTGCTCAAACTGAACTTCCGTGTTTAATTCAATTCACAGTTTCTCTCGTCAAATTTGTCCAGAAACCATCTCAGTTGATCATTTTTACTGTTGTTTCCAATTTTTTTAAGTTATCTGAGTTGGCATCCAAACCCTAGAGGCGGTGAAATTTTTATACCTATGAGAAACAAAACGTTGTTTCAAGATCAACCTTCTTAAAGTAGTTAATATGTCATTAAGTCAAGCAATGCAACACTTTGTGAACGCCGTTGTTGGGTTATAGGGTGTTTTTAAACGGTTAGAGTATATAACGATTCATTGTGGCTCAACATGGCTCATTACTGTACTCTTGGTGACATTGCCGGTGGAATGCATAAACGCAGTTTTAGGTCAGTCATGCTAAATTTAAGGGCAACATTCTAACCTATGTAATACGTGCAGAAGTTTTCGTTACGATGTTCCAATTTTTGGAAATAGAACATCTCAGGCTTTGTGCATTCCACCGTAAATGTTCCGTTATTAGCTGACGACCACTGCCGGTATTGTGCTTTGCTTCATATTGCGTGCACTGCCACTTATATTATTGTATTCGCATTACCAAGAGTGCATAATAGTGTCACTCTTATGTATTAAGGGATAAGCTGGTTTATATTATATATAGATAACCTAAGCTTTAACACAGAGTTTGTTTTTGACCATATTTTGCAACTGCCAAGCGTTAATCGGCAGTTTTTTTTACAGTTTGAAACTGCCGTTATGAGTCTTATTGAAAGCTTGCCTAACACACTATTATGTACACTTACTTTTACTGTAATTTATGTCAACTCATTTTATACTTTAGCTAGTTTTTCCGTATTTTATTGCTTTGAACTTAATTAAATACGTCGAGAAGTTTCGCTGTTGTCATTGAAGTTCAAATTTTGAGTTTGCGCTGGAATAAAAGCAGTTCGTTTGGCTATATATTTGGTAAGATCACACTGTTGTAACTCAACTACGGCATTGGTTTCAAAAGACTAGCTTATTTGTATAAATTGAGCGTGTGTTACTTGTTTTTGATCGTTTGTGGTCTTAATAGTTTCCATCAAGCTAGTTGCATATAGCTATATGTAATCTGTGTTGCTTTTGTACGCTATTGTCTTCTTTTATTCATTCTTGCGTGCAACTGCAATGCTAAATAAAAATATATTTAATAAGCCTGGTTAGCTGTTTTACTGTAACCATACACCAAGAGTACATAATAGTGTCTCACTATTAGGTATTGAGAATGAGTGTTCAAGGCAAACATTAAAATCTGAGATTAAATCCAATCTCCAAATCAAATTAAAGTTTTAAAAAATGTTTATGCTTGATTATTAGCAAACAAAATTGGTGTAGCATACAGTTAGCAGCGAAGTCTCAAAGTCGGAACACTTAGGTACATTCAAGTAATCGAATTTATCACTCTGTTGATTAGATTTACACAGTCTACATATGTACATTAAAGCACACAATCGCTGGAGTTAACGCACAGATTAACATCCGTTTATAAAAAATGGTGCAATTGTTGCTAAATTATGTTCGGTCGAAATTTTCATATTTTTGGAAATATTCACAGAATAATGAAAGAATGAGAAAATTTAAAATACAAGATAACCAATTTCGACGGCGCCTCTGCATGCACTTTATCATAGGCAGCTGAGGAGGCGCTTGACTCTTAATTTACAATTGTGAAACAGTGTCATATCTTAGACATTACATGAAACCAAATTTTGGCTTTTAGATGCTACTGTCCCAGAATCTTTTCAGTATTCGAGAAAGAAATAAAGATAAAAAATTGACACTTGTTGCAAATCATGATGGAAACCGACAAAAAAGTATACGCTTTGTGGCTGTTAAAATATAACGCGTTTACATGGAAGCCCACGTGGAAAAAGAAGGAAAACGGCAACGGTCGTGTGATGTCTGATTAGTAATTGCATGTAAAACAATTTGTTTATTCTTTTCGATACTATGTAACATTAAAAATACATACTCCTTACTGACAACAAAAACATAAAGAATAAACACTTTTAATATATATCCTTGTCACTACATAATTACATATTGTACTCTTATTTTTACTTTTGTTTGATTTACAATATAGAGTTTAAATCTTGTTAAATATCAATATCAGGCATATCATCAGATGAGAGTGACTGCAATCGTTGTTTTCTGGATCTTCGTTGCCGGAGTTTTTCTTGCAGATCCTGATCCATTCTCGCTTTGGCCACAGCCTGTGATTTTTCGAACTGCCGTTTTTGTTCCATATGCTGTTGCCGGATCATTTGAATGTTTCCTAAATGTGTTTTAAGGGGGTAGTGTCGCGAAAGCAGTCGATTTTGCGCGACTACAAAACTTTTTCCGTGAAACATAGGTCATTGTTCTTTATATATTCTAAAAATATGTCTCAAGGCAAATACTTTTGTTGAAGTTTCAGCAAAATTGATGCAGCATACGGTTAGCAGTGAAGTCGCAAAGTCGGAAAAATGACGGTTTGAAAACCTGTTCACATTCGATAATTTCGTCACAATTAAAAAACTTTTTGTTTAGATTCTTTACACAAAGTAAAACACTAGTTACTACTTTTACACTACTACTTTACACATATGCTCTAGTTTATGCACACAAAATTTAGTGCAAATTGCTTGAGTGGGTGTGGAGTAATACCTGTTTGAACTGTGAAACTGTGCGTAAACTGTGAAGTACTCACAGCAATAATGATAAATTGTAAAAAAATAGACACTTATTTTGAAATCAAAAGAAAAACGAACCTTCATTTTTCATTTTTCTTATTTGTGGCAAAAAATTGTGCGTCAAAACATTACATGTACTTCACAAGCTGGCCAATGTGATACCTGGCTTGATTTTTTGAATTTTTATATCTCTATTGTGTGATGTCTGGCTCACAAATGGTGATTGGTTAAAAATATTGGTAGATATTGGTAGTCTAGTGTCTGGCAGTATTTATTTGACACCATATGGCATTTCACTGGTTTCTTAGGGCCTATTGCTTTACCGAATTAAACGGACTGGACTTATTTTAGTCCGCGGTTTTGGAATGACAAGTCGGACTAAACGGACTAAACGGTTTAAAATAAGTCTGCTGCTTAATTTTAGTCCGAACCCATTCCTAAACTACCACCGGATTAAACTTTTTAGTCCGATCCCGTTCCTAAACTACCACCGGATTAAACTCTCAGCTGGACTAAAATTAGTCCGATTAAAAAATTTCCGTTCCTAAACCTGATTTAAATAAGTCTGTTTAGTCCACTCGCTGCATTTTACACGGAGTTTTAGTCCGCGATTTGTTACGCGGATTAAACGGACTTAACTTCCCGGTGCCCCCCAATTATTCTCTTGCTACTTATCACTACCTTAACCAATTTGGACGATCTATATATCAAATTATAGCTGAATAATTGGGCTATTTTATAGTGTATTTTAAATATCTGGTATAAAAAATGTATTCCAAAAAATCTTCGTCAAAATTGCTTTTTTTGGTCGATTTCCAATTCCTGTCAAAAATTAAATAACAGATTTTTGATATGTTAAAAAATAATATTGTTTTATATGATATGATATGTTTGATATTTTAATCAAAAATAATCCAAAAAAATTATTTTTACGTGGCTCAAGTTATTCAAGTCGGATTCGAACATTCAACCTATCTGACGCTCTGACCACTTGGCTACGCTGGCCTGAAGCATTACGTGCTAAATAGTCTTTATATACAATGGAGATTAAACAATTAATAGATTGTCATTTGCAGCTAGTTTTTTTATATTATGTGCAGCTGCAAATACATTTTTATATTGCGAAAACGCTGTTTTCAAACAGCGATTTAATTGTCAACTTCAACTGCTCAGCCAATCAGAGCACAGTTTGTAGGCGGAGACAAAACTGATTGGCTGGTGCGAAAAAACATTATAGTGGCCCCAGAATACAAATTTATCAGTGTCGGGAAGTTTAAGTTTAGGAATGACACCGGACTAAATTAAGTCCGACTAAATTTAGTCCGATTATAAATTTGGGCCATTCCTAAACTACCGGACTAAACGGTTTAGCGCGAAAAATGAAGTCCAGCTTGATCGGACTAAACGGACTTGAAAATCAGCGCGCTAGCTGTTAAGTCCGTTTAATCCGGAGGTTTTGGAATGGCTTTTTTCAGTATAATTTTTAAACCGTTTAGTCCGATTATAATTAACCCTTTAATCCGGTATAGGAATAGGCCCTAGTGAACGTACAATTTCAAAGCAAAAAGTTCTCATTTTGCAGCCTGTGAACAAAACTGCTTTGGCGACACTACCACCTTAATGGGTGAAAAATTACATAGAAAATCGGCATTTACAGATTCTTTCTATTTTGTCTTTTTTGCATTTTACTATTCTCAAATGAAATTATCTCTTCAATAGACAAATTAATTTGCTTTGCAAAACTGTTGAATGTTTCGTTTTTGAACAGCTACCACAACAGCAAAAAGCTCCGTTTCTACAATTGGATTACCGAATAGTTCCTCTTGGGAAGGTCCTTCTGCTAGTTCGTCTTCTGCTAACTTTGGTGGTGGGGCTATTTTGAGGCTTGCCGGTGTCTTCTAAGCAGAAAAAGAATTCAAAAATGACTTAATGTGCACAATATACGGTAGATCTGTAGCCTATTATTTAATTATTATTTATAGGGCTTTATTTTTCAACAAAAAATACGGTACACACTTTTTCAAATCAACTATGTACATACGACAAAACCTAAGAATAGGAAATAGTTTCTATAGTTTCTTCAAACATGTTCAAAGTAAACAAAACAAAGCTATGAAGAAACTTCAATCACGCACTATGAGTCCGACTCTGATCTCGGCCAAAAATATATCCCTAGAATCCTCCCCAGGATCTGAATGTGAATTGAGTAGGTTACACAGGAAATATTTTTGCAATAGTATATACTTAAGGAAGACCCCTACCATTGTTTGTCCAGGCAAATCGTCAACGTCATTTACTACTTCGGCTTCCAAAGCCTTCAGTTGAACATCATCTTCGTCTTCTTCGTCAACTAGTATTAAAAGTACACACTTTTATACTTTTAAATATATTTATTTTTAACTTGTGTAGTTTGTTGCTTCATTACATTATTTTTTGACAAAAGTAAAGTGTTACTTTGTTTCTACAAGCTTTTGTGACATCATTGAAAGGTCTAAGCAGCTTCAGAAGAATTCTGCTGATACCTTGTTATGAGACATTACCACAATTTAATTTATTAAAATCTCCCTTTTAAAATTAAATTAATTAATTAAATTAAAATTAAAACCTCCCTTTTTTCCAAACTCACAAAGTTACGCTTACGCAACAGCAATTAGAAAACAGCGCCCGTAGAATGGAAAGACCATTGAGACCAGTTGTAGAGGCTTACCAGTCTTTAAAATTGTTAGCGCAAAATCAGATTATTCATAATTAAATCAATTACTAAATCCGTAACAAATCCCCTGATCTGGCAGATACAATTGTTACATTTGTTGGTGCAACCACAAAGGAGTGGCTGCACTAAATTACAAATAATAAAACTGCAACAGTTGTAGTAGAAAATTAGGTGATTCTTAATGACGAAATTAAATATTTAGGTAACTCACGACAAATAAGCTGCTTTTGCACATAGGCTACATACAATTTTCACAATGGCCAAATTTGCGATAGGGCGCAATCACCCCCCAGCCCTGCCTCATTCTATTCTTACTAATATCAGGGGTCCAGTTGATTAGCATGCCATCTTCATCCGCCTTCAATTTCATCAGTTTCAATCTTTCTTCTCGTAATGCCTTTTGTAATCTTTCCACCTCTGCGTTCGACTTATCGAAATCTTTCATTATTGTTTCATCAATTGTCTATAAAAACGGTATTTAAAAATGTCTAAAGGTATCATTTTTTGTTGCCAACATCTTTTACAATTTTTTGAACATTGTTCTCTTACAAGCTACTTTAGTTTTAGATTTTTTTAAAAATAGCTTTCACAACCGTTAACTTTTAGCTCATTTATATGCGCTATAATTCCATCAATTAATTTTACAAAAGAAGAAATTCAAAAATTAGCATTGGTAATACTGTTATGGTATGTATTGACTATTGGTTGCTTTCAGTTTGATGCAGTACAACTTACACAAGCTCTGGAACTGGATTAAAATTTTTGCTAACCTTGGTAAACCACTGTTCCAAAGCGTATACTTTCCCATACATATCGGTGTACACATTCTCTGCTTCTTTATACTTGACCGCGTCTTTTGCATCTGTGAAGACGTGATTTACCCTTTCTTGAAAGTCTGTCAGTTCTTGAGGTGTACAATAAGGAAATTTAACCTGAAACAGGAAACTAAAGTTTCTACTCTTACTTGTACTATATGTGCTATCCAGCCAATTAGTATCCGCTGATCGATGCAGCTATTGTGCGATTGTAGTAATAAATAAACGTCACCAAGATACACAAAACGACACAAGAATACACTGGGTATTTTTCTGCTACCAGCGTCTTCAGACTATTGCGAATATTCTCAAGTAAGTACCTTCAGAAAATAAATATTCATGATAATGATAAAACACTTTTTTTTCCTTCTGTCCGTCTTCGGCGAAACTATTCAATAATATCAAGCATACAATTTTACAATATATACATTGGGCGGAGGCCATCGTAAACCTGTTTGCCTGGCCAGAGAAAATGTATTTTCACAATCTACTTATTTTCAAAAATAGCGTCTTTTTTGCAGCCATTTAAACTGGAAAATTTCAGTTACATAAAGCATTTTGGCAATTTGAACTTGGAAGTAAGTTGTTAAGTTAATAGTAATCACTGAAATCTATCGGTGGACTGCACCAAATCGGATTAACTCAAGTCTGAGTTGAAGCTAAATTCCAGTCAAATTCATTTAGTTAAATCTCAGCTAAACTCCAGTTTTCAACTAAAATTTAAGCGCCAACTGCGCTAATCTTCATTGGTGCAGAGCACTTAAGGTGGCGCTCAGGAGAACCGACTTTGGCGGTTAATTTTTTTCAGCGACATTTTTGGTCATAATGTCTCGTTCAAAATGAAAAGAGCTTTCCTTTGATGTGCATATTGTGATAAAAAAAATTTTTAATTTTTTTGGACAATTTTGTATTTTGTTTTGTAAAAAGTTTCTGTTTCCATATAAAATGATTAGTCATATCACTACAATATGCAGTTTCTTAGCTTTAAATTGATGTATTAAACATAAGAATACGTTCAGCCTTTGCTGAGTTATGTAGCCGTGAAAATAGCAAATCAAAAATGAAAAACCTACAAAGCTGATAAATCATTGAAAATGTCAAATTTTTTATTTAATTTCTTAAAAAATTGAGTATGGCTTTTGGCAACTTTTTCAACGGAAACATGCAGTCCTAGAAAAGGTCTAATTTTTGAAAAAGTGAAACGTGTGGGCAAACCTTGCATTTTTGCGTGGATAAATCGACGACTTTTTTTGGACGTCCCAGCGATCGAGTTGAAATTTTGCACAATGAAAGAAAGAATGTAAATGCAGACGTGAAACTTTTTCGATTTTCAAATTTTGCACTTTTTGTAGTCGCCCAAACACAGCTGATTTTTAAAAAATCGATTTTTGGCAAAATCAAAGATAGAAATGAAAAATCAAAGATCAATCACGTCTAGATTTTTTGAAAGATCTTTCTATTGATACCAAGATCGTCAAAATAGGTTGAAGTTTCGCTGAGCTAGGCTTATCTTTTTGAAGTGCTGAACTGTACTGTAAATAGGTTTTTTATGTCTCTTTGCTATGCAATTAAAGTGGTGTTGCTACTTATTGCATGAGACGAGCGCCAAACATGAGTTTTGTTGCTGAGCGTTACCTTAAACCGATTTAAGGTGTTTAAGCCCGAGTTGAATCTATTTAAGCTAATCGTCAGTTAATCCAATTCACTGTATGTTTACTTACAAAATGATACATTCTGTACATTTAACTTAGTCTGTTGTTGTGTCAGTTTGGACGTAGTCAGTTCTCACTGAAGTTCTCAGTACAATTAGTACTCAGTACTCAGATTATTTTTACTTGTAGTGAAGTACTCCGTAAAATATGGAGTGGTTACTTTGTTAGGCTCGTAACCGTGTGAGGTGAGATTGTCGGTTCTCGTTTGCAATCATTTTGTCTTACTTTTGCATTTTCGAATAACATTCTCAATGACCACAAAAGCGGAAACTCAGTGCATATACAGGGCATTTTAGTTGTGACAGGTGCAAAGCTACATACACGATAGAAGACGATGTGTTAAACACACACTTCGCACATTCAGAGTTGACACTGTAACGTCAGGATTACTTTACGATAACAGAGTTAAAATTAAAGACATGCAACAGGAATAATCATGATAGTCTTTACGACATGTACCTTTGAAAGATAAGTTGCGGCCGAGCAAACATTTTGACTGGCTGCTATAAAATTATTCCGAGCTTCTGCGGCTGTGTAGTACAACATTCTTGTGTTACTGAAATCACATCGCAGTATTCTATATTTACATACAAACATTAAACTTGATAGACAAATTGATTTTTGACGCTATATTGTCAAAATAAACTTCTGTAAAAAATCTATATCTATCGTTTAAGCGCCTTTAAGCCTTTATACGTTTTAAGCAGCTTATAAAGTTGTGTTCGTAAACTGGCAAGATAGTAAGATTTAGCCACAGTTACACCAAAACCGAACCACAAAAAATTTGTTAAACTTGCCAGCAAGTGTCAGTTATCGATGTCTACATTAAACTGCATTAAAATTGGTAATTGCAGTTATAACTGATCGAATCGCATTTTTCGAAGGACTTTCAAACATCATGGTGCATGAGGATCTTACGACTCAGACCTATACAGGTTTAATTGTAAACTCATTCCCAAAACGTTGTGCCTTACTCCGCACTAATCTGAGCAAGATCATTCCAGCGCTGAATTCCGTAGGCCATCTGAACCCCCGCCTGCGACACCAAGGCTTTTCCGTTGCTCCACTTGAATTTGGCCAAACTCACTCTTTGCTGCCACTCCATTGCTTCGTCCAATTCTGACTCCAGCTCATTTTCTAAATCGCTGCCGTATTCACCACCGAATACACCGTCTAAAACAATCATTAGGCTGCTGATGATAGAGAATTTAGAAAACTTCGCGCACTTGCTTTGTTAGCGCACTGAACAAAAGGTTTTTCGCTAACTTCATTATTAACATTATAACTAAGCAACTACTACTGTGTAATATAGGCTACTAACCTATTTTTAAATGAGTAAGCAACCTCTGTGACAAAGAATTTAAACAGAAACACGCGCCCACAGTCGCAGAAACAAAGTTCATGGGGGTATGCCTGCGGAAGTATCATTCATAGGGTAGACAAGTGCATCTACCTTATATCCGACTTATCAGACAGTGAAGCTACATATGTATGTAACTACCTACGTTTCTTCGCCTCTGAGGAACAGCTTTACTATTCATCCCGAAATGAACTGATTTGAAAATTTCACGATATCACAATATTTTAACGTCGGTTGTGATAGCATTTTCAGTGTCGACTCGAAAAAAATAAGTTTGATCCCAAAAATGCTTTGCGTGTAGAAAAATCTCAAAAGTTTGGACGACGGCGCCATGTTGAAATACTTAAGTAGTTTCGAATACCTTCTAGGCTAGAACTAATAACTGACTTAACAGGTTACCCATACACACAGTGAACGCCATGTTTTGAATATTCCACGTTGAGTTAATTAATATTACTTTTCATTTCCTCTGGACCCTCAGGCATGAAATTGCAACGACTCATCACAAGAGCTGGTCGTTGGTATGTACATAGAACTTCTTACTTAGCAGCATGTCCTGTTGACTGTATAAGTCTCTCAGTCGTTCTGCCTTCACACTGTATGCATTCGATATGGCTCTCGCCTTGTCAAGTTGTTCTTCGAAACCATGCAGTTCCTAGACCAAACACATTAATCTTCATTATCTACAATATATTAAAGGCAGTACACTGGCTTTCAACGTGTAAGCTTACTACCTGAAATAACGTTTTATAACACACGGTTTGCACTAAGCAGAAAGAATAAATAATAAAGAAAAAACCCAAACAGAACATCCAATAGAAGATATAAACAAGAAATGTACATGAAATGAAAATACATTAGCACTGATAGCTCACACTACAAACCACAAAGACTTAAAGCACGATTCATACTCGTCCAATTATTTGTTATTATTGGTTTGTCCCTAACCAATTCCAAAAAACTAAGTGGCCAAATTAGCCACAGCTTTTCACGAAAACCACCAAAAAACCTTTTCAATGCTAAAAATGATAGATATCTAGAGAAGTTAATTTGACTTTGACACAAACTCTTTCAGCAAATTTCGATTCTACCGATTATATGTCCACTAAATATTATTTACAACGATACAAACTGCACAAGTGCACATATGGTTGTGGGCTGTGGCCACTAATCAAAACTTCAGAACATGCTTAACTTCAAAATTAATATGCAAAAATAGAAGAACTTCAAAATATGCTTAAATTCTTGCTTTTCCAATTTTGTCATTGAATACATAACGTGTCCAAGATTATAGCAGTCTCACCGTTTCTGCTATTTCCTGCTTCTGTAACGCATCCAAATACTCTTTTTGTTCTTTATTCATTTTTTCATCGAATATTCCTTTTTGCTTTAAAAAACTGCTGACGGAAGGTTCCATTATTGCATCTACATCCATTTTTTCTTTTGCGCTGAAATATGTGAAACTTACCTATGTGAGTAGGTAACGTTAAAAAGATTGAACATATTAAAAAAACTAGAAAAAAGCAGACAACAAAACGTTTCTATTCTCAAAAATTAGGTATTTGATTGTGTTGGTGCTGGGTTTATATATTGTTCTCATTTCTGCTATAATGAGTACAGAGTGATCAAATTTGCTCATATCCAATTTTACGTACCAGACAGCATAAATTTATAGAACACGTACGTTTGTTTCTTTAGTTCTTGCAGCTCTGCTTTCCTTTGAGATACCGTTTTCTGTAGTTGGTCAGCATAGCTTTGTTTGTCAGCATAATGTTTCAATACGTTCTTTCGTTCCAGTCTAGAAAACAATAAAAGTAATAACGAAAAGTACACTGTACATACATACTGAACAAGTTTTTGTAATTTAAAAAGCACAAAGTTTACTTATTTATATTTTTAGTGGATTTTAGTGGATTTTAGTGGATATTTAGTTAATTAGCAACTAAGCAGACATTTGAATAATAAACACTAATAACAAAAATAAAAACTAATAACTAAGCAAAGATTTTCCAAATTTTTGTCAACTTTGTAATTTTGGCGTTAATTTCTGAATTACGCCATCACAGAAAATGTTCGAACAAGTCTAAACTAGATGCACCAAACTTGTTAGTTTTAAAGTTTCAAAATAAGCGAAGCTTTCAATTATTTTATTCTGTTAATTTCGCAAGTGCTAAAGCTCGCACGCTTTACAAAAAATAGTATTTGGTGATTTCTCTCTAATTTATTTTAGTAATCAAACTGTAGAAGACTAGAAGTGACGTACTTTGTTATTTCTGTTTCTAACTGTATGTATTCTTCGATTGTTTCTTTTGTCAATTCACGATGAGGCACCTACAAATAAATCACATCATAACGTCGCTACTGTCTGACGCTCAAGTCATAGCTGCAACTAGGTATTTGAGACAAGACAAGTCTGAGACAGTCTACAAGAAATGGTAAATATATTTTTAAAAAATGTACTGATATACCATATTGATATATAGCATATATCATATAAAAATATGCAAATATACACAAATATACTTTCATGTGACATAACGTCACGTTAAATCGATCTTTTTGCACAAAAAACTTGAACTGCGCAATTATATGAGTTCGAAAACTGACCACCAAGGGCGTCTTTTTTTTCCAGTTTTCTCCTCCGATTTTTCCACCAATGGCCGACGCGCGTACTTGATAGTCCCCATTCATCGCTGATTTCTAAATTGTACCCACTTTTTGCAAAAGTTCGCTTATTTTTACGCAAAAAAACAATTAGGTACCACAAACGCCTGATCTCAAAAATATTGAATTAATTAATTGTTATAAACCTACTGCGCGGTTTTTTAAAACCACTATTTATCCCTCAAATATTTTAGATTCAGTGTTGTGCAAAACTAATTAAAATTCAATTTATGAATTAAACAGTAATACCTGCTGCTTCACAGCAGAGTCATTAACTTCCGTGCTACTGCCGCAGCCCATTGTGTGTTAGATTCCAATAGACCCTTAGAATACAACCATGAATGTTGTCAATATTTAAATTATTTAATCAATGTTTGCTTGTAAATGTTTTTCAGTTTTCTAATATTAATAACAATAAGCAATAAACTACTGAAATTAAAGCTTCTATTTTAGCCAATGAAGGAAACATCTGACCATCAATAGTACATTTTAAAATGTATGACCAAGACGACATAATAGTGTCTAGAGCCAGAAAAGAACACTCTCCTGCCTGCCTGTGTTTTAGCGCACGTAGATGCTCTCGTTGATTTTGACCCCGCTGTTGAAGTTTTGTTAAGGGGGCGCTCCGGGAATCAAGGATTTGGGCCGTATTTTTTAAAAACAGCCAAAATGACCTATCATTCTTGAAGGAAAGTTGCCCAAAATACTATTTCTGATGTTTTGACGTGCATGTCTCCATAGCAAAAAATTTGGAAAAAATTGGACAATTTACTGATTTTATTCAACTTTTACACAAATTCAGCAAGTAAGCCAGTGCATCAACGCTTTTTGAGGTTTTGCAAACATACGTAGATTTTGTTAGTCGTAATGAAAAACTAAAACAATTTTATTGCGTTCTGTGCAAAAAAATCGCACAAGAAACCATTTTCAGAAGCAGCAGACTCAAATACAGGCTGTGTGAATACAAAACCAATTTTTCGGCATTCGATTATAAAATGCTGGTAAGATATTTTTCTACAAAATTTTGCACAATTATAGCCTTAGGTTTTGCGCAGTTGAACAATTTTTTAGTTTTTTAAAATAAAGCTTAGAAATTTTTCTATATAAATTTTATTGCTCAGAGTTCGACTTCGAAAACACATAATGACATTTTTTATCCAAACCCAACATAAATGTTAAAAACCAAAATAACGTTCAACTAGAGAAGCACATAAGCTACATTTTGGTGTATAAAGTGTGACATTCGTAAAGTATAAGCAGAGTTATCGTTTGCCGAAAATCCACTCACGTTTGGTGCTCTGGGAGTCACGTGACATGATCACGTGATTTGAAATTTGGCCTCCAGTGTTCTTTTGTGCCATAGTACATATATGTATAGTAAAGTTTGACATTTGCTAATTTTTTTGCTAGTTTTTGATGTAACCCCCGATTCCCGGAGCGCCCCCTTAAACAAGTATCAGCTTGGTTCTCTGAGTAACTCACTTTACTACATATTGCTGATAGGTAGATTGATAAGCAATAATAAGTTAATAACGCATTATTAAAACATAATTTAGTTGCGAAAATATCATTATATCAGAATCTATACGCTGATTGCCGCCTACCTGTTTAGCAAAACTTCAACATGTAGGCCGAAAACGGCGAGCGCATCCGCCTGCGCTAGAACAAGGGCAAGCAAAAAACTGTCTCTCTCTTCTTCTATAGGGTGAGACACTAGTCTGTACTCTTGATATAATGATTGTTAGACAGAAACATAACGAGATTAATCCGTAGATACTGAAGCTCACTGAGGTTTAGACTGGAAACGTATGAGAAGCTTTTCCTAGCCCGCTGGAAAAAGGACTAATTAAGTTTATTAACACGTTGATTTCATCATATTTTGATTATTAAGTGAACGGCTACTTCCAAAGGCGGGTTTGTTTGTCCAGGAGTTCACAGACAGGGCTATTTTTACTTAAATGTCTTAATTTTGCAATTAAAGATTTTTGAAAGATGTTTAACAATTTACGTTTTTTACGTTTAGGTAAAGTGAACTGCAATGTTGAGGCATTGGATCCCATATTTTTTTAAAAAACGCAATAAAGCCTTGATAAGCTGAAGTCTGACAAAAAATGTTGAACACTCAGAAAAACCGGAGATATATTTGTTGTACTTCGATGGTTGTAATTTGTTCTTTATTTAATGAAATCACATGTTTTGTTCAGTTTTAGTTATCAACAAATTTTAATAGAATGATTAACATTAGCAAAGCATACGTATAAGTATAAGCATGATAAAGTAACTACTACATAACTAACTACCATTAAAATTTAGCATCAATTTTTTAATGAGTAACAGACAAAATATGCAAAAGCACTTTAGGAAATGCCATAGCTGTCATTCACAAAGTCAGTGAACTAGTTTATGCACAAACGGTAAACCATATGGTAATGGTAACCATGGATTTCTAACATGGAAACAGTGCTATAGGAGATCAATAGAAACCAGAGAGCCTGTGACCATGTTAAGCAATCTATGGTACATTAAAAGCCATAACAAGTACATACATAGTATGTAAACTTTGTTCATTAGAATTTACAACATGGTTTGACGCGGAAAAGTACAAGTTTCAGTAAAAGGATAGTTATTTAATTAACAATATCAAATTAAAGGTTGATATTCATAGTAAATTACAATAAACTCATTTTTTGTGAGTAAGTATGTGAGTCCCATTCACTGATTAATTAAACGCAAGCCAGATTTGAAACGGGGTCTGTAAACCATGAGCCGGTGACTCGGTGTCCCCCCTAAGGACACCTGACCTGAGCCGCCAATCTGATTCCCCGGTTATCTGGAAATGCTAGCGCTACTGCGGAAACAGCTTGTTGGATAGTTTTAAACCATTTCAGCTCCAAGAGAAATCTACGTATTGGAATTCCTAAGAACGAAAAGTGAAATCGTAGTATTAATGAAAACTTTTTGCAATACTGCTAGTGAAACCTAATTTTGGAACACTAGAAACAAAGCATTAACTTTTAAATTTTAGTATTGAAATTTGATTTCGTGATCATCTAATAGTTTTAGATCGTGAGTCGCTTACTCATGAGCCATTAAACGCATTAATCTTCGTCGAATTTTAGAAATCGAATCGAATCTTACGTTTTCAACAGTTTTTATACATACATAGTTTGGTGTAACTTTTGATTGACTTCATAAATTGAATAGCGGCCTTTTGCACGTTAAAAAACTTAATGTAAACTACTTTTGTGCACATTAATTAGCTTACATCTTACATCGAGTTTGCCAGCAAACATTATATTTCGTAATTTTTAGCATTTTTCATGATTTTCTTGTAAAATTGAGTTTATTTTTTTTTATTAATTATCATTACTATTATTTTTACTCAACTATTTTAGTTCATTGATTTAGTTAGCTGCAGCAACTTAGCCAATATTACGTTAACATCTAAGTATAAGGTAAGATATTGCAGAAAAGAAGTCATAGTCATAGTTGTCTTTATACTTTCTACATACGCTCCAAAAATTGTAAATGTTGCACGTAAGCGTCACAGACACAGAACCTTTATCGCATCGTACTAAGGGATTATCTGTTGTTTAACATTCTAATAAGACTAACCAATCGTCATTGACTACATTAATGAGGATATGTTGAATCGCAAATATTGCAATATTACTTGTCTGGTTTATTACAATTTTTTGGTAATATTAGCTTCAAATCACTCATTTTTGAGATCGCGGATCAACAATTTCTGTACTCAGTTTTTCCTATAATAGTCAAGGATCAGCATACGTTGGTGCCCTGCCCCTTAGTAATAACAGAATCACCCCACGGGAGAATTTTTTCTGAATTTTGCACTTTTACGCCAGACAAATATAAATTTCTATTTTTGTTTTTGTTAATCCGAAATTATCGCTTTTGCGCTTGGTAAACTGTCAGCACTACGATTTTTAAACCAACTTCAATTTGTTTTTCCTATTTTACATTTGCCAAGCCTTAAAAAAATTGAATGATTAATGATAAACGTGTTTTATAGTGCATCTTAAAGTCTTATTATGATTAATTTGCAACACCAAACTGTGTCGAGTTATGTGTTCAATGGTGTTAAATAGTTGTAAAAAGTTCATTTTACGCAATCTCTTTGAAATATGATTGGAGCCGACCTGTGAGATAACCCGATTAACGTTCAATTACAATGTTTCTGTAAAAAAATCACCAACGAAATTGGGGTCTAAAAAGAATTTCAGAATGAATAGGCCGCCGGGAAAAATAATTGCCGACTGCGCATAATATTTTACAAATTAGAAAGAAAAATGAATTATTTTCCATCGTAATTATTTGACCGAAGTGTAAAATAGTAATTACTTGGTAAAAATAGTCCCATTCACAAAAGGTTACTTGTAATGATCGCTCTGACCAACGTAAAAAGGCATATTTTAAAAATATTCAATCGGCACTTGGCCCAAACCTACACCTACAAAAAAGACGCGATTTCAATATTTTTATAGACAAATAATACGAGAGAACAGAATAGTGAATAGGTACGATAGGTACAATAGTGAGTAAGTATATAGGTATGATCAAAAGTACAAAGTGGCGTTTCACTCTTATAGAAGAAGCGTGAGGCACTCTCCAGCCTGCCCGTGCTCAGATCTGCTCAGATGTGGTCAACGTTTTCGGTCACATTGAAGTGTCGTTAACCCAATATCATAGGTATCTCAACCTCCTTGATCCATTTTTAAAATGCCCATTGCATTTGCAATGACGCCAAATGTAAAATCACTAAATTTGCAATTTGCCCTCAATTTTGATTTGAAAATACATATCAAACCGGGATCATACGACTTTGCGCACATACATGTAAGTGGGATAGTAAGGATGCCTTGCTAAATTTCAATTTGACTGGCCATATTTGGTTAGTGCTAGACCTGTCCAAACAACGGCTACCTACTTATCGGCTTTTTTGCGCACTTGCATATGTAAATACACTGACAAACGTACTAAAACAAAAGTGCACCTGTAAACTTAATAATTGTTCCTATCTTAGGTAGAGGTAGATGTAGGGGTAAGTAGGGGACAACTGCCTTGGAGGAGTAGAGTAACAAGTGTGAAAATAAGCAAAGTTAGAGAACTGTGATTTTTGACCGGGGTAGCCCCTTAAGCAAGGTAGATAGCTGTCCCACATGTGCCACAGAATTTAGTTTACGTTCTCTTAAAAATGAAAAAACGTTTCAATAATGATGTTTCCAAATTTCTTCGTGTGAAGAAATTAGCACTGTGCTGCGCTGACGGTATAACTGTGGTGACTACAACTGCTGCAATTTAGAGGTTGAATTGTTTTTTAAGGCCAGTAAAATTATAACTAATTTTTCAAATTTTTCTCCCAAACTGCTAATTTCAGTTTCAAATTTTGTGAGAAAATTTTCTGAAATATATGTCACTAATTTGGTCTGAAAATGTTAACTTTCTAACTTGGAGATTTAACTCTTACAACTTGCTATAAACCCGGATAGAAATGTTAAAAACGCGTGAAATGTGATTTGGATATGTCAAAATCGTTTTAGCAAATTCAAGTGACTCTTGAAGGATTCATTGAAAATTGCCAAAAAGACTTAAACATAATTCAAATCACTTTTACAGGATATGTTTTTGTAAACCTTCGTTGCGTATGGTACTCAGTATTTGGCTGATAAGCAAAAATTAAATTGAGAAAATTTTGCAGAAAAGTGTCTATTTTTGCTCCCATCAATTTGTTTATTCTTGTCAAACAAATCTTTTCAAGTGCATTTATGTGTTATGGCTTTCAGTGATTTTTACACCTGAGCCATTTGCCACTGATGCGAAACATTGCTGTGGGATTAGAATTTTAGGAAAATTAAAAAAGGCGTCTTTACGAGAATCTCCTGTTATCTGATCTGCCAGAATATAGAATCATCTTGATATATCTAGTCTTGGTCGCATTCTTTTGAACTGTGATGATACAGTGTGATGAACAACAGTGCTATTTTCTCTCAAATGCATTAGTTTTCTTCATTCAATCAAGCGTCTGCTCTGCATATGCGTGTATTGTATTATATTGTACTGTACAGTACTGTATATGTTGTAACTCTCACTAAGACATTGTTTTAAAACACTTTCCAAACATGGAAAATAACCTACAAAATCAGTGCAGTGTTTTACAAATGTCAGTGAGTTTTGACAGTTCTCAGCGTACTATGCAGTCATTTGAAACCAAAAATTGCCTTTACAAGAACAGGAATTTTTTGATTGACCCGGCTGCGCCCAAAATCGGGTTAAAATTTATCTTCACGACGTATATAACCCACATAAAGGCAAATAAAGCACTTTAAACCTTTCTTAATCATCCTTCGCCAAAGTCACAAAACCATCCGTACTTCCAGACACACTCTCTCCCGCTGCTGCGCTGTAGACCCCACCGCTCCCGTCTGCACCTGAAACAAGAATAGACACTATTTCACAAATGGGTATTGAGTCCGACCCTAGGTTTAGGGCCTATCGGTTCGTGGCCTTCTCCGCGATTACCTTTAGCGTCGTAGCCGTGCTCTGTGTCTCCTTCGCGCTTCCCATGGTCTATAACTATGTCCAGCATGTCCGCAGTCAGCTCAAGTCGGAAATGGATTACTGTAAAGTACGTTCAAGCCTTTCTTGTATTTTGTATTCAATCCATCTGTTCTGCTATTACTAAACATAACTAAGCAAGAGCTGAAAACTTACTTTATTATTTATAAGTATTTGAATAGAATTTGTTTATAGGTTTACATGTATGAAACATTAAGTATGCAGTTAAATCAAAAATTTAATTATATGGAATATTTTTTCACATACACTTGAAGTGCAAAAATTACCTTTAATGGTTTTATGCATTATTATTAATTAAATACAAAAGACAATGAATTTTAAAAGTTTTCTTAGTTTTTATTTTTGTTAGTTTTTGTGATTACTTTTTCATCATCAACGTCATTTTATTGTTTTCACAAATTTAACTGCTGCTTTTACGATTTTGGTCTGAAAACATGCAACATGACATAACATAGCATTTACTCAGTGACACCAAGAGTGTGACACTAATAAAAGCTTAATTGATGCTAATTAAGAAAAATGTAAAAAATTTTATGTTAGTTCTTGTCATTCTGCTTCTAAATGTTACACTAGACATTACAAACTCACTTAAATAATAACAATAAGACATTTTCGTTGAACACCACTGCTAAATATTATGCATAAGTATGAACGATTTTTGCTGAAAAAAATTTAAGTAATACCTAACTTGTTTTACAACATATTCTTAAACTATTTATATTTGATAAATATGCTAAATGTGTATTGCATAGAATACTATACAAGTCTTTCTGCAACTTGGGACTTCCAACGAAATTAGATTAACTGAATTAACTTACATATTTTAGCACTTTAACATAGTAACTTTTTCAAATTAGTCAATTCGGCATCTCCTCTGGCTTAAGGGGGTAATTGCGTTTTTAGGTGTTTTTTTGAAAGGCCATAGCTCAGCGTTTACAAATTCAAATCACAAGCGGTCTTTTGCATTAGGTAGAACAATATCATTCCTAAATGTATGCCATGTATTGAAATTTAACCTGTGATTTTGTTTCCAGTATAAGCGACTAAAGAAAGGTCCTTTCCAAAATGTTACAATTTTTTACAAAAAGTTTGCGCCACAGCTCTGAATTATACGATTACCTGTTGGGGCTAAAAGTTTGTAAGGTTTTTGACATGTTTAAAATCCCCAGGCATGTCCCCCACTTTTTTAATAACTAGTCAATTTACTGAGAAAATTGCTGAAAAGCAAACGCACCGAAAATTTAAGATATTTTCTTGTAATTAAAACCTTCTAAAAATGTCCACAGGTGAAATTTCGAAAAAGTGAGAGACATGCCTGGGGATTTTGACCTTTACAGTGCTGTCCCAAAAATTTATGCTCAGGCGTCACTTATAACTTGAGTACTGGTGGCGCAAAGTTTACATAGGAATCACAAAAACCTCGAAAACGCAACTACCACCTTAAATGCAAACAGCGAAGGTGTTTTTAAGTTCTTGAGGTCAATAAAATTGACGAAGTACATACATGTGCAAGCAAACAACAAAAGTTATTCCCCCAATTTTTTATTATTTTGACAAATGTTATGCTGAGATATTTAGTTGACCACGAACTAGCAGTAATTTAATTCAATCTATAAGTAAAAAAGCCTTTAAAGCTGAATAAAAACCACAATTGAACAAAAATGTTAATTAAATATTTAGAATTGACTAAACCGGGTCCTTTAGGTATTTAGCTAACCACGAGATTTCAGTTGCGAAGTGTTTAGCGACTACTGTATTGCTTATCAGTTCATAAAATGTTTCAAATAAGCGTATTTAACAATAATCCAATAAACTTTAAATTAAAAATTTAGTTGATATAACATGACTTGAATATTTTTAAATTTTTTATTCTGTCCACCACGTATTTTTCTTCTTGCGGTCTTTTCACAAATCCTGAATAACTCGATTAGATGGCTACTGTATTAATCAACACTGAATTATAGTGACTTCGAATTAGACAGAGTTAATTCTCTCTGTTGGATACATAAACTTGCAGATTTTCAAAAAAGATGCCGTATTATTATGATGCCGAGTTATTAAGCTGAATTGGTTTATCAAATCTTCTCGATTACATGTTGTGAACAGCGCTCAACTAAACATACAAATGACTACACATGGATGTATTTTAATTACCGACGTCATTTTGTGTTGGTTCCATTTTTTGTTCATTTCTATTTCCAAAAACGGCATATTCTTTCTCTGCTATTTCAGGATTCGGCTCGCGACTTAGAAGGCGAAGTGACATATTTGCAACACTTGCCCGCATCCAACAGAACGGCACGTCAAGCTGGTGGTGGCGGCTACGGTTATGACAAGGCCATTACGGGCACAACGACCGAAGCGGGAGGATGTGAAGGTAAGGCCGAGTTGTCTTCTAACGTTATGGTTCAGGTAACAAGATTTAGTTGGTTGACTCAATTACAAAACACAACCACCGCGAAGTTTGCAGGCGTTGTTTTATGCTGGTTGTAGTGTGAAGTGAAGTAAGATAGGCCGCTAGCGTACAAGGGGGCGTTCCGGGAATCAAGGTATTGGGCCATGACTTTTTTCAGCTAACGAATTCGGACCTGTGTCAAGAAGCAAAGTTACTCAGAATGATGTGGGCTTTCATTTGATACCAATATCAAGCTATTTGGAAAATTGCCAAATTTTATAGTTTTTAATGGCAAACTGCCAAATGGGTGAACATTAAGCAAAAATTTATTAAAAAGTCAACAATCCACATCATTAGACACAAAATAGCAGTCGAAAAATGTTTGAAACGGCAAAATTATTTTTACGTCCATTTTTGCCAGCAAACCGGCTTTTACCAAAAACTGTGTTCGATTTGGTACATTTTTAACATTATCTAAAATACTGGGTAACATTGCTTAGCTACCTAAACTGTTTTTTACTAGAGTCTTGGGACCCCAAAATTCTGCAAAGTTTCAGCGCAATCGGGCAACGCTACGCAAAGTTGCTGGCTCAAAAAAATTATACTGAGCAGTGCTCACGGTAATTTTCGGCATTCGATATCTTTTTGCTGCTTCAACCGATTTGGTTCAAATTTGGCATGGAGATAGCCTATAATTGTGCACAGTTAAACATTCTTTTAATTTTTTAAAATATGTTCTAGACCATGATACCACTGCTTTTAGTCCTAAGAGACCGACCTAGAAATTACAAAAATTGCAATTTTAACAAATTCGCACTAAATAATCAAAAACAAAAATAATGTTCAACTAGAGGAGTGCAAGGGCTACATTTTGATATATGAATCATGCTTTTAAGAAAAACATGCTATTAGTTATCGCTTGCCGAAAATTCACTCACGCGCAGTGCTCTGGCAGTCACGTGACATTATCACGTGATTTAAAATTTTTACACAAGGGTTATTTCATACCATACTAAATACTTATTTTTAGTTTTATCAGCTTTTTGCAGACTTTTGAGGCAACTCCCGAATCCCGGAGCGCCCCCTGAAGGGGATTTACGACAGCTCATCAACGGCCCAGTAGCTCGATTGTAGAGCACTGGTCTGCAGATCCAGAAATAGTTGGTTCGAATCCAGAGATAGTTGCTAGAGATAGGGATGAGATAGTTGGATCATTGTGCTGATGTCTGTCATTGTCTTTCTTTCGGAAAGAATTCCCTTTCTTGACAGTAGGTTGGGCCCATTTGACGAAGTAGCCACCGGCCACCGCACATGAGAAGGCGGGTCAAATTTCATTCACTTACCCTCAGCTGCGAAATCCTCTACTCTGTTTCTGACGACCAAAAAAGGGACTCAAAGTCGAGCTGAGTTTAAAAAATATCGGCTGTCACAGTAAAAAGCCAATTTAGAGCCCGCGGTCCGCCGCTAGTCGCGTTGCGCATCTTTAGTCATCCAATGCTCTTGTGCTTCTCTAGTGCATTAAAATTTAGGCTTTTTGTAGTTAATCATTTAGGTATTTATAGTTTTGTCTCAAGGTCCTGCAATTTTGGCTCAGATTTAGTTCATTGATTTACAGTATTCTCTACATCTATATCTATTTTATGGAGCATTTAATGTATCTATAGCCTATACCCGTACATATATGTTCATGATCAGTTAATTTTTTCGATCCGTGCTGTTCTTCAAGGGGAAATATAATTCATATAGAATATATAAATATTCAAATAAATTTATGGAATAAAAGTATGGTAACATATGGTATGGTTACAGTATGGTGTGATATGGTATATAACGAAAATTCAAACTAGTGACAAGCTAAATAATTTATAGGGTTAACAAAGGTGTTAACACTATAAACAACGTTATATGTTAACAAATATTAACAACCTTATTTTTTCACCAATTAAATAAACTAATACTATTAAATTAAATAGTATTATTCTTACATTCATTCCTATTTTATTTTAGACTGCTGTCTACCCGGACCTCCAGGAGCCCCAGGAGCGCCGGGGAAACCCGGTCGGCCTGGAAAACCAGGAACTCCCGGCGTCCCAGGCAGGCCAGGCAAACCTCCAGTACCGGCCTGCGACGTTCTGCCGCCGCCACCATGCGAAGAATGTCCGGGCGGGGAACCTGGTGATCCGGGTCCCCCCGGTCCAGCTGGTATGCTTAATACTTTAGGCTCAATTCATTGCTGTATGTCCGATTAGTGGCGTGAAACTTTTGTAGTTTTGTAAGCTAAACGGACATATGGTTGTAAGTATGAACCATCCTTGATGCTTAAGTTTGTCACTTTCTCTAAACAGGTTGACACTGACTCCTTTCCATCCCTCCAGACATGAAAGGGTTAAAACGGAAAATGTTTTACTTATTTCTTCCTTGCTTATTAGACAAACATAACTTGACCTATATAAAAAATAGGCGCGATCATTGAACCCGAACCGTAGTAATTTTAGTCAGACACGCGTTATTAAAAATTTCTATCAGTTATTGACGATTTTTTACTATCGCGACCCACTAAAAAATGTCGGCTTCAATGCACAGTTAACGTACAATAGTCATGCAATTTATATAAGACTGATAATTAATATGTGCTGAGGAAGGTCAGTTATTAATCAACCTTGCATTCCTTTTACTGCTGTTCTTTTATTTTCATACCACTCCATATATACCTTAATGTAATAATTATGATTGTATAACTCCTTGTCCGATGTACCCTATGCTACAAATGCGCTGTACAAGTTCTTCTGCACGCTCCAGCGGGTGTACAAGTACTTGTACGCACGCTGCATCGTGCGTACAAGTATTTGTACCGCACAGCACGTGTACGGCACGCTAAATACTTAAAACCTCAGAAATCCGGGAATCGAACCAACGCCATAAAAACAAACAAATTATAATTCAAGACATCTTACCTACTGAGCCACCACTGCTCACAATCACTAGACTAAAAGTTGTCTAATGAAGAAAGCTGTACACTTGTAATCATGGTGTTGAAGCTAAGCATTGTAAATTATGTATGTTTTTGTGGCATGAAAATAACAAACAAGAAATTTAGCATTACAACCCTTACAATCTGTTGATAAAATTTGTAGTAATTTCTTACGTAAATAACTTACGATATTTTGTACAAACTTAGCACTACTTTTAGCAGTATCAGCCGATGGAGTGTGGCCTAGTGGTTACGACGTCTGACTACAGATCAGAAGTATGTGGGTTCGATTCCCTGACGAGCTTGTTTTCATACATCTGAATACGCGCGTGTGTTGAAAGAAAGATGATGCCCCAATTCAGAAAGAATGGGGGGCGCCGGGAATCGGACCCGGGCCGCCTGCTTCGAAGTCAAGCATGCTAACCACTACACCACAGCCCCCGAGTCTCATAGGCCCTAATTCTCATTTACAACAGGGTCCCCCCTTCGAACATCGTTGCGACCCTGCAACGATACTCGGTCGATACTCATGCTCCCGGGGCGAACCCGATGCCTCAAGGGCGGAGCACATTCACACGTAGGCCTCCAAGCCTACTTCAATCACACCACACTCAGGGTTTCCTGGCTCACCCGCAACCACAGGGTTTCTCAATCGACCCAGAACGATTCCCAACTAATACCGAGGGTTTTAACCGGCTCACCCTTAACCGAAACCGAGGGTTTTCTCCGGTTCACCCCTAACCGAAACCGAGGGTTTTTCGGATTACCCTTAACCGAGGGACCACACTAGAGAAGCTATGTACACATTCATACAGCACACAACACGAGTACCGTAAGGGTTGAAGTGCCAACCTCAACCCAGGGCATGGGGCTCCTAACCCACCTCCGAAGACGGTTCGGGGATAGGGCTGTCCTGAGGACCCGGCCCTATCCTCTCCGTCCTGTCACGGTCGCCACTATGTTGAATAGAAAGAGGATGCCCATATTCAGAAAGAATGAAAGAAATGGGGGCGCCGGGAATCGAACCCGGGCCGCCTGCTTCGAAGTCAAGCATGCTAACCACTACACCACAGCCCCCGAGTCTCATAGGCCCTAATTCTCATTTACAACACGTGCAGGGAAACCCTCGTGCGTGGCACTCGTGCGCTTCGCGCACTCGGGCCGCGCACTCGGCGTTTCCCCCGCACAGCGTGCATACAAATACATGAGAGCACGCTTGACCGTGCTACAAAGTATACTTGTCACATGGCCTCTATGTAATTGGCCGTGCTACAAATCTCTGATATTTGCTGGTCCAGTGACTGCACATCGCTCAAGAGTGACTCAGAGATTTGTTGCACTCTCTGAACACAGAGTGAGCATGAACAAATTCGCCTTAGCGTGCACTCACAGATTTGTCGCACGCTCGACAGATATAAGAAGCAATCTTAAAAAGACAAGACAAGAATCGAACAAAATGCGCCTAAATCGCCAGCATCGCCAGCCAGACGTCGTAACCACTCGACTACGGCTGCTGCACAACTACTTTCGACGAAAACCCAAATAATGCTGACATGTGATGTATGTACGTACTATGTTCAGTCTACACTGCATCTTGCATTTAGATAGGCATGTTCATGCACAGTTGTAGATGTTACTGTTAGTTGATTTACTGTCATTTAAAAACTTATCGTCGAGGGTAGCGTAAACGAGTGGTTTACAGCACTGACTGGAAAACAAAAGTCAGATATGCGTGGTTTCGAATCCCACCGTAACCTATTGTTTTTTCTTTTTTACGTGTCAAAGCCATGTGACAAGTCGGTTGTATGCCAGCACTGACACTCAAAGATTCGTATGCAACTCTGCTTGGAAAGCCCTCGGGAAAAGCACTCGTGCGCTGCGCGCATTCGTGCTTTGCACTCGGTGCTTTCCATCGCATCGTGCATGAGTGCACTTGCAGCCATGCTACAACCCTTACTTAATGTCATATCTTAACCTGTATGTTTTTCTAATGTTTGCCCATGGCGTGTGTTTGATGTCAAATGTAAAATCACTTAAATTGGGCGATACCAAATAACGGCGACAAAACATTTTGCCATCGATTTTAAGTTTGAAAAAACATATCAAAAATCACTTTTGCCTATGGAAATAAACTGAAACAAAAGTGCACCTTTAAGCTTAATTGTTCTTATCTGAGGTAGAAGTGCCTTAGAAAAGTAACATATGTACATACGTGAAAATAAGCAAAACTGAAGATATTTGACTTGGGTAGCCCCCTACATGTGTGTGTTAAGGCGTATTAAGCACGTTAAGCGTGCACAATACACCTAAGTTATGGATATTTACAATTTGTAATGTTTTGTAGTTTTTTATAGTGCAAAAAATTTAATTTTTTCTGCTGAGCATGGCTATTTTTTGTCGCTTTACAGTCAAAACTAAGTGCATTATTATTAATAGTTCTGAGTAATCTAGCGTGTTGTAATACAAAGGTTGAAGGCCGACAAAAGAGCAACTTTTAGCCCAAATTTAAGCAAAATAATTTGTTAATTCGAACCTAAATATGTCAAACTTGGTGATACTAATCTACCACTAATGTACTACATAAATTTTGCTGTTAAAACATTGGTTTGTTTTAAAACACTTGTAAAAATTGTTGTTGATAATGTCTCGATTTGAAAAATTTAAAAGCCAAAACTGTTTTTCACAATGCTCATTCAGCAATTACAAATGTTTATAGTCTGTCATGAGATTGTTTTCTGGGTAAGTGGAGCGAAAAAATTTGTAAATTTAGAAAAACATGCCTGTCCGTTCATGGAAAAACAAAAAAGCAATTAATATTGCTGATGTGTGGCCAAAACGCACAAAGAACAGACGATTGTAATGAAGTGGAAAACATTTCGAAACTGAATAAAAAGGAATTTAGAAACAGCAGAAAAGAAGTTGGAAACTAATCGACCGTCGAAAACTTTAGAGGCGTGGGCAAAATAAAACTCATGACGTATGTACTTGTATGTACGTATAGGACGTATTCTTGTACATATTAGTTATACATATAAATATATGTAAATATGCCAATAATGAGTATGAGTCCTTATCATAACCACAACTTTTTTGTGAACAAATAATTACTATTTTTCTAGGTGAACCCGGTGAGCCCGGAGCCCCGGGTCAGCCGGGTGGGGATGCAGAGGACGGCGAGCCAGGACCCCCCGGACCTCCCGGCCCACCCGGACCTCCCGGACCCGACGGCCCGCCCGGTGACTCCGGTGATTCTGGCTCCTCCACTCCACCCGAGCCCGGTGATGCCGGTCCTCCCGGTGAGCCCGGAGCGCCAGGAGCACCCGGTCCCGACGGAGCTCCCGGAAACGGAGGTGGCGCAGGTGAGCCCGGTCCCAAGGGTCCCCCCGGCCCACCCGGTCCCCCTGGACCCGATGGCGACGCAGGACCCGCCGGACCCCCTGGCGAGCCCGGATCACAAGGCGAGCGCGGTATCTGTCCGAAATACTGCGCGATTGACGGTGGTGTGTTCTTTGAGGACGGAACAAGAAGATAAACTTCTGATGTTTTAATTTAACCACCTGATCATACCTTATACGCCAATACCAACCAGTTGTTAATTTTTGTTTTCTTGTGTGTTTGTTGAAAAACTGTGTAACTTCTCACACAAACGCTGGAAACACTTGCAGAAACTTTTGTTGTTCTAGAGATATCTATTCTGACATGAAAAAATTGTTTAAAAAATATATAGTAAAAAACGTGCGCAAACGGTTTTTCATTAGACGGCGTTCGTGTGACTAAGTAATAAGAAGTCATTTTATTATACATATAACTGATTTACAACGATTGCCAATGCTATTCAAACTTCGGAAACGACCAATTTGGGCAATAAGAAGAAAATGCACTGGTGGTCTTAGAAGACGAACTTCTAAGACGTTTCACAAATCTGTAAATCAGTTTGTCATTATTGTAAGCCATAGTGTCAGACTCTCGAGCGTTAGAAACATTTATGCTAAGTACGCTAAGTACTGAGAATGTTTTAGTATTTAACTTAATTTTTACTTCGAATTTTGTATCTGTCCAGATTGCGTTGTATCAAAGGTGTTATGGCCAAACATAATCTGTGCAATAATAGCTCGTCAACTTTAACGTGTACTTTGTTACTGTAAGGATAAGCCATGTTTAACCATGCAGTTGTTTGAATAATATAAAATATAATGGATTATATAAAAAGTAACTTATCACTGACGGTGATTGCTAAACTTGAAGCGAATGCAGCACTACAGTACCTCAACTTATACCTTAATTTAGTAACCAAATATAATGATAAAGCATTAAAATGTTTTAATTGAAGTATTTTATTACGTTAAAATGTTATAAAAATTAATTGCAGTATCTTTAACTCAATGGTGACTAAAAAGTCTAACACTGCTGGTAGAACAATGCTAATTCGATGACTTGTTTGTACATTAACTGTAACAGCTTAAATAGATGTTTATTTATTTATTTATAAAAAAGTATATCATGAATGCTTATATAAATTATATAATTAACGCTTTTTTGACATTGTTGAACTGCTTGTAAATTTATTTTTTTTACGTTCGACATAAAGTAGCTATCTATTTTTTTGGTCTTCCATAAGTTCAAAAACGCAAGCATAGCGTTCTATTTAGACAAAAAAATCTACAAGCAGGTCAACGAAGTGCTCAACGCTTTTTAGCATCGACCATTTTTTTGCAATAAAAAGCAATCTAATAGTACTTCAACTCTAACAGTGGTTCTATACTCACCTCTGTTGAATTTTGGTATTGTTTTGGATGTATTAAACGTAGCGTTTTGTTGTTATGCGTTTTACGTTTTGCGTCTTAGAGCATCCAAAGTCAACAGTTTGTGAAAACCGCTGAAATCACTACTAACTACGGTACAGGGTTAAGTGTAGCCTGTTTTGAACGACAGAAATCTAATAATCGAAATTTGTCATTCTAGTGCTGCAACTTTGCTAATTGCTTATTGTAACTATCCCCTGTATTGCACTGTTTTGCAGTTTTCTTGATTACGTTATTTTATATAATATTTGTCACCCATCAATAAAACTTGTAATTATGTCTGAGCAATCTATCCTGAATTATTCGTTAGGCATCATTATTTTTCCGTTGAGTGAGTGAGTTATTGAATGAATTAAAAATTAATGTCTAGCATCATATAACATACATGTTATGATAACGGATTAACATATAGTGGAATTAAGGTGGATTGAATGTTATACAATTTTTTAACAAAATTTCAATATTTACAACGTAGCTATGTATATAAAGTTGACCGTATAGTTTATTAACTCTTACATTGAGTGCATAATAGGAAAGGGTATTAGTTTAAAAGAAGAGTAGTTCCTTATTACAGCAATAGCCCTTTTACGCCTTGATTTCAGGGGGGGTACCCCACCTCCAATTAAGACATATCTTAATTCCAGGGGGGGAAACGCCCCTCAAATCAGGGATGTGTCTTGATTTCAGGGGGGCCCTCTCCCCCACCTTTTGGCACACCAGTTCACCACATATTTCGAGCTGGCAGTTTATGTAACGAGGGGGAGTACCCCCCCCCCCCTGAAATTAGGACACATCCCTAGGTTTCAGGGGGACAAGTTTTGAGTCTTGTCTTGATTCGAGGGACGGTGCTATTTTGATTTGACTTGATTTTTTTGGCTATTTTGACCAAAGCATCGTTCCAGCCGATTAGTTATGTAGAATAGCGTCATACTCTTTCCTATTATGTACTCTTACATCTTATCTATTATCAATTTTATCGATGCACTAAGTGACCTTAGACAAAAATTTATGCGAAAACTTCTGACTCATTGACATTCAATTCTCTAAAATCGTGCTATTTTCTTCAAGCATGACTTTAGAAGGAGCCCTGCATGTATTTGAGTTTCCACTTTTTTTTACTAATTAATTTTGCTTCGCGTACTTTTATGCATCGATCTGTGAGCAGCGCTCGTGAGTTATATGTGCTGCGGTTCAGCAAACGTATAACAACAACTAATATATACTAAATGATCTCAAATTAGGTCCGCGGCTCGATCTCGATTTCGTAACCAAAAGTAAAATCAAGACAAATTTTTATCTATAATTGTACAATGCTTAGTTGCTTCAGTTCAATATGGAAATATAGGATAAAATACATTTCAAGGATTGAACGGTATACTTATTCTTATTGAAAACTTGTTCTATGTCAAATTGCAAATTCTACACGTATAACTGTATAATCATTTTACAGAGATTAGGCGTCGAACTAAAAGCAAACTCCATGGATGATTAACGGTTCGGACCAAAACTAAGGCGTTGCTCATTTTAAGTTCTTAAACCAATTTATGTCGTCCTTGAATGTTAAGGGGGTAATGTCGTTTTCGTGGTTTTTGACATTTCAGTGTAATTTTTGCGCCCACAGAACTCAAGCTAAAAACGGACTACGGCTTCGAAACTTTAAGCACATTATCTTTAGGAAAATATCCCCACCCGAATTTTTCCTTTTCTAAAAATAGTTTGTAGAGTCGGTGTTATGGGCTTTTGAAAATTTTAGAGAAAAGTCAAATTTCGTGATTTTTGCACAAATGTCATTTTCTCAAAGTAGAAACGACTTATCAACTATATCAAAAAAACGGGTGGTGATATTATGTCAGTGCATAACTGCAAAAAGTTTAGTAGTTGTTGGCTGATCTTGAGTTTCATAACTGTGGCGCAAAAATTAGTCAAAAAACAGCTGATGGGGTGTCTTCAAATGATAGCAGCAGTAAAATTGCAAAAGATAATCTGCTTTTAAATATAGTTTTTTTAAAGCTAGAAGGTGTAAAAAAATGTAAAAAAGACCGTTCTAGTTTTTGTTGAGGTTAAGTGCAGTTATGGTAGATTAAAAAAACACCTAAAAACGCAATTATCCCCTTAAGGTGGTAGTTCCATAATCGCAGTGACCCGTTTTTTTGAAAGATCTATACATTACGAGTAAAGAGACTATGATTTTCTTAAACTACACCAAAAAACACCCAGAGCATTTTTTATTTGGTGTAACATACCATGGTTAAGACTAGCTACCGCGTTGGCTTACTAAACTGTAAGCCAATGGGGTAGCTAGTCTTAACGTGGGATTTTATCAGTGATTAAAACGTGATAGTAGAGAGTTTTGAGTCTTGTTTCGAAAAATTGTACCCATTTTATTCCTGCTTTACTGGTTGGCCTGAAAAAGAGCTTTGAAAATAGCGTCATGTAAAAAAACTGCAATTCTGGAACTACCACCTTAAGTCAGAAACTGAACCTAAAACTATGATAATAAATAAAATAAACCATAAACCACGTAAATCATCATAAAGAAAATAAAATATTATTTATTAATGCCACAGAATCACTATTAATTATCGGATGAATAGACCAAAAACAATAAGTTACAGAGAATTACCAAATACTGATAAAAACTCGACAGCGCCATTTTGCTGCGTTCTGATTTCTGGTTCGGCAACACCCCAAGGCGTCTTTGAAAGAGCTACATCAGATGGTGCAGAACTAAAACAATTCAATTCAAAAATTTATTATACATAGAATAAAAAACAATATCGAAACAATACTTAGGTTCGAAAATAACTCTCTAACAGTCTGAATAATCTTAATCTCCGATTTGTGCATCTGAGACTTTTTAATTTTTTTTAAGACTTTTGTATTAGCTGTCATGCCATGTCATGTCTCAAGTCACTATATTAACAATGCTGATTATTATGCCAAATAAACATTGCATTTAGCTAAAATAAATAGAAACAGACGCACTTGTTATTATCACTTAAGGTTCGAACTCCGAATAACTTCCATAACTTTATTATCTTATAAGTCGACGTAGGTTCTAGCTAGAATGAATTTCGTTTAAATATAATGAAGCCTGTTACAAAGCTCTGTTTCTGAGTAAGTTTCACGTGCCTGCTGCCTTGTTCTGATTTTTTATCACCGATTGAAAATTTCTATTTTCGCTAAATGCGCATAATTTTTCAAACGGCATAACTGAGCGAAACTTTGTTCAAATTTTACGATCTATAGCTTAAACTGTAGGTAATTATGTTGCCGAGGTGTATTTTTTCTTATAATTGTAATCCAATTGTTTTGGCTCAAAATACACTAGTTTTTCTAAAATTGGTCAACTTGAAATCGCTGCAGAATTTCACCAAAAACATAAATCAACATTTTCGAAGAAGGTACACCTGAATCTTCTTATTTTCTAATTTTAAGTCAAATTTCACAATGAAAAAACGACATGGAAGAGAGCTATCACGATTCAAAAAAGGCTATTGCCGATCAGAAAAATCTGAGGTTTGCCCACACAAACGACAGTGTCAAAAAATAGAGCGTTTTTGTAATGCAAATAACCATTGAGAAAAGTTGGAGAAGCCAAAAAGTAGCTAACGAAAAATTAGCTTGAAAAATAGTGCATTTTTGTCAATATCGCTCAACGTAATTTGAAATTTTTTTACAAATGTTTGCCTACACAAACGACTTTTTAAAAAGATGCAGTCACCTATTATCTGCGGAAAACCGTTATCAAAAGTAACAAAAGCCATATACAATTTTTCGGAAAATAGATTTGAAGATTTTGCCATATCAAAATTCAGGTCAAAAAATTAATTTCAACAAAACTGCATCTTGTGTATATCAAACGAAAGCTAATTCACTGCTGAACACCCTTTCTTCAAGAACAAAGACCTGAAAACGTGACTGAAAACTTTTACTGCCCAAAGTCAGTTATTCGGAGCGCCACCTTAAACCCTTTGTTGCACACTTTAGCATGGAGGAGGTACGTTACCCCAAATTGTTGATTTTGGTACGAAAGGAAGCATAAATGACGTGCAATGTTTTATATTTGATGCAAAGCTCGCGAGTTCTGAAAAAATCTGGAGATCAGTTGACTAGAAAAAACTAACCCAGTTCATTTAAGTTTCAGATACATTATACATCATGTGAAGTGCAAGTTAGTCCTTGCGATCAATAAAGATTACTCCAACATAACTGTTACGGTATCACTAAGGACTAGCCCATAACAATAACGTTAACACATAGCATAACATAACATTAACTCACACTGAGCTGTTTCGCTTGCAGCTTGACCATCCATCATATGGCCGGGTTCGCTGCATGTTCAACAATGCGGGATGAATCATGTACAAGGGAAAATAAAGACATCATTTCTTTTTTGCCCAGCTCGGCATCTTAAATTTTAACTTTGAGCCGTTGCTTTTGGCATCGAAGGAGGGACCTTTGGGATCTAAAAAGTAAATAGCAATAGTAATAAAAAGCATTATTGAATTTTAATGGTTTATCATGAAGGTTTATTATGAACTCTAAGTATAAAAAATAAACATTTGCTGGGCCTCTTTTCATAGGTGCTCTCATCAGGTACTAAACTAACGTATCGCAGTTGAATTTGTGTCCGATTTATTTCGGTTTGCGTTTCCGTTGTTTACTGCTGTACTAGAATAACTATATTGACGAAATTTCTAGTTGACTGGTACTTTTTCGTAAAATACAGCCTTACCTTATTTTTAAGTATAGTCGTCACCATAAATAAAAATAGCTATAACTTAGAACTACTTAACTGCTTTGTACTCCTTCAATTTAAAAACAACAATACAACTCAATATAATCTAAAACTAATAAAACAACTGAACTATGTAAAAGAGGTTTTATATAGATAGACATAGTCCAATCAATTTTATTGGAGCTATCTTAGTAGAAATAGTTTTGTAACGTTTTAGTCTCAATAGGTTTTTTGCTCACATATCAGCATTTACTCACAATTCGTTTCTGGTTCATTCAGAGCTTGATTGAGCAAATTGGAATCTAGGGATCGTTGCATTCTGGAATCTTGACTTTGTGTTTTGTGCACGGCCCCCAGACCACGAGGGGGGTCGGTCACCTTGGAGAGAACCAAGGAAGTGGCCGATCCTTTGAAGGGTTGTGGGGGCCCGGGCTCTGTTCCTTTAGACCACAACCGATTGAGAACAGCCTTAACAGGACCCGGCTGATCCTGTTGGTGTTTTCGACTGGAACTACTGGGAGATTTTAGCATTGGAGGAGCACATCCGGCGGTAGAGGGTTGTTCTATCACATCGACGGTATTTCTCTTTCGCAACGGAGGCGGTAGTTTTCCGGAAGCTGGCAGATTGTCATAATCATCATCGTCGACCGCAAGTCGCCACAGGGCTCCAGTTTCTTGGTTAACGAAAGAATCTGGTGGGAATTCAGCAGAACGATCGGACTGAAGGTGTTTCGTCTCTGCTTCGTTGGCCTTGGCCTGAAACAGAGTAAAACTGTCAGATCGCTGCGTTCCCGATTCTTCCAGAGGGGGCTTCAATGAGTTCTTCCTGGACGAGCTGCCGCGGCGGCCCTGTTGTTCTGTTCCAGGTGAGATCGGTTTGACTCCGGTTGATTGAGAGTTGGCCGGAACCGGTTCCATGCGATCTAGATCACCCAGAATCCGTTCAAGTTGAGTCAAAACAGGTGATCTAGTCTCCGACTTGAGCGCAGACTGTGACTTTGACTGTTGCACCCCGTCCACTCGAAAAACCGCCACGGTTGGCGGACCAACCTTAACGGCAGTGGGATCAGTACTTTCAAAAACATTCTTCAGACTGCCAATTCTGGAAATCCTGGATCTAGATTCTCCACTGTCTTTGCTGCTGGCCGTAGATGGCAGCCTCTGTAGAGCACTTCCGATCAGGCCTCTTGCTTCCGCAGCACTTTTGGGTGCTGCCGCAGTATTCATCGAATTTGATGAATCCACAGTTTGTACTCTAGGTTTGGCGGACGTTGCCACTTGCGCTGCTTTTGGCTGGTGCACAATAGCTTGCTGCGGTCCTTGATTATCATACCTTTCATCTGGAGTAATAATATTTTGCTTCGATTTCATTGATTCTTGTCTTCTTAACGAATCATAAGAATAAGATTGGTCCACACCTTCAGTTGGAAACCTTTGACTAACTCGATCCGTTTGAAGAGTATTTAGCTCAAGCTCAGCAACCAGATCGTTAACAGCATCTAATGGATTAAGTGTCAGTGGTTTAGGCTTAAAATGGAATACTGCCGGAGCCTTAGCCGCTGCTTTGTATCCATCAGCTTCGGTTAGCGTTGAGTTCGAGCCCTTCTGGTAATGGACAGTTGGGTCCGGATTCATCTGAGGGATGCTAGGAGCTGTTTCAAAGCTGGAATTTTCAGAAGCAGACTGTAGGGGTTGTTTTTCATTCACAAAAGGCGCAATAGGGGCCGTACAGGCATACATTGGTAGACCAGTCTGCATTTCTGGCCCAGTGCCAAGCTCTTGAGGAAGATTTGATGACGAGGGATTTTTAATCTCCTTCAGTCTTTCAGTGACATAATTTCTTCCGTACATTTTTCGATACTCATCTTCAGTGTATGTTCGATTTACCAAAGCGTTTGGGTCTGGATTTTGTTGGAATTGTTGAATGAACTGACTCATATGCTGTGTTAAAGAAGCTCGACGTGACGGTGCTCGGCTATCATCCAAATCACTGTTTCCGGAACTGGGATCATTTACTTTTTTCTCATACTGGCTCACATGCTTTGGAACTTGTTTGGCCGTTGGGGCTATGTTTGGTACCAAATATTCTCGGGCTGAATTCACATTTTCCATCGAGGTCACTTTCTCGAAACTGGCTGGCATCAGCACGCTTTCATCCATTCTCTGGAATTTTTTCTTGGCCGTATCCACAGAGCAAACTGACTGTGCATAAGCAGCTGTAACAAACTTTTTGGGCGGACAGTACATTTTGGGCGGTGATTCTTGTTTCGGTTTCTGTGGTAACAAGTCCGGCGTATATCTTGGACGGCGATTTTTATCAATGATCATCGCAACCTCAGCAGAAGCGCTACCGATCGAATGCTGATCAAAATCTGGCTCAGGTCCGAATTTCAGCAAATCTGGTTTCGGATCTGCAACAAATGACTTCAGATCGCCTTCAACCCACTTTCTTGTGAAGTCCATTTTTTGGGTGGTTCCTGGTGGTTGACCCTGACGTTGATAAACCGCTGCCGGTGCAGGTTGAGCCTGCATCTGGCTTTCTGACAAGTTTACCCCAGACTTCATTTCAACGCTATGTCGCCCAAATCTTTCTATCGAATCATACCGTTTGGGTGTTGGTGGGTAGTTTACAAATTCAGCTTGCTGTGGTTCAGGCTGTGGTTGCGCCTGTGGTGGCTCAACTCTCTGCCAGAAAACTTGTTTGGGCTGAGATCGACCAAAATCTGGTGGCAATGTTCTGGTATGCGATAAAGCTTCATATTGTTCCCTGTCCTTCTGCAAAGTTTCATAAACAGCATCCAGTTGCTGAGCGGCAGGTTTCACAGGTTTCTGGCGAATTTTTATCCGCGCTGCTTCCATTGGCTGAGCTTGTTCTTCCGGAATTTTTTCCGGTGGAGAAACCATTGCGGGATCAATTACCATCGACTGAGATGTTCTAGAGAATGACCGTATTTCAGGTGTCAGGCAAGGCTTGGGTCTCATGGTTTTGGCAAACACCGGTTCCTGATGAACACTATTAAGACTTTCTTGGCTACTCATGTACTGCTGCCGATGCTGCGGCACAAGAGATCTGGTACTACCATAACCCGCCCGGCTGTCCTCAATCTGACGTCTCCAGGAGGGAACCCAAACTTGAGCAGTTGGCGGTGGATAACTGGCGGAAATGGAAACATTATCATAGGTTTCAACTGTGTCCGCTTTGCTGGCGCCATCCGTGAGATCTACCAAACTGCTGATCACAGCTCGTTGTGGCGTGGCTTTAGTCATGGCTTTTACCTCTTGCACCATGGTTGGAGCCTCGGCTGTAAATATATGCCTCTGTGAATATTGAGGCTCCGAGGGCTGAGGCTGTTCTACTCTCACAGGTGAAGGTTTCGGGAATACAAAACGTTGTGGCTGTTGTTGCTGTTGTTGCTGCTGTTGTTGTTGCTGCTGTTGTTGTTGCTGCCGATTTTGCTGCCATGGCAACGATTGTTGCCTTTGCCAAGGCGGTGATTGTGGTTGCTGCCATGTTGGAGACGTTGGCTGTTCCCATGGCAAAGGCTGCCGTTGTGGAAACTGTTGCTCATAAGGATCTTGTTGCTGCTGTTGTTGCTGCTGCATTTGCTGCTGCTGTTGCTGCTGTTGTCGTAGTTGTTGCCGTTGTTGTTGTTGCTGCCAAGACTCTAACCTCGCTTGCTCCTGCTTTTCTTGTGCCTCCATTCTACGTTTGTTCTCGTGGTCTGATTCTAGTTCTTGTCCAAGTGTCAGCAAGCTTAAAAACGTTTCATCAACTTTATTTATGTTGACTGACACGTTAGGTCTCGCTGGTGCTTCAGCAGCTTCCGACGTGAGTTTCTCAATCATAGTAGTCTCTGGTTTAGCCTGCCGCAGTCGTGTGCCAAACAAAGAATGGCTAGCTGCTGGTGGTTGACTAGCAGTCATTTTTTCTTGCCTGTTTCGTATAAACAAAGGTGGGTTTGATGCTGTCTCTGATGGCTTGGTTGTAGAAACAACTTTTTCAGAAACTGATCTTTTAATATCGATTTTCGGCCTAAAATCGTCATTCGCTTCAAATTTCATAGGCTGATTCGGTCTTCCCGGTGATGTGGGGTTGCTGTTGTCTTGCAGCCCTGGCAGATGCGTTTTAATGACAATTCTAGTTTCGATGGGTTTGGTTGGAACAGTTGGTATCGGCTTTGGATTTTCTGTTTTGGTGGGAATAATTACGATTGGAGCTGGTTTTGAAGTTGGCACAGGGTTTGTCTTCACAGCTTCAGGAACTGACTCAGTTTTTGAGTCTGGCTTAGTTGCTGCCAGTTTATTTATTTGTTGTTGTTGCTGCTGCTGCTGTAGCTGTTTTGCATCCGGCATTTTGATAATCTTCTTTTCGATCCGATCTGGTACCACAATTTTCTCTCTTGATCCAGCCACGATTTTCACCGGAACCGATTCCACGGCGAATCCATTTTCGATGACTTCTTTGTTTGCTTCCACTTTTTTCAAGTCAATCAGCTTTGAAACCGGCTTCTTGTATTCTTCTTTCTGCGATCTTTCAGTAGATTTTCCTCGCGTTTTTTCGTCGTCTTTTGTCGCGGGTCCTCTTTTTCTTGACGAACTGCGCGACCGATTGTCAGGCTTCTTCAGGCGACTTCCAGCAATTTTGTCTTTGCTGTTATCAGTTTGACTTCCTGCCTCCGACAGCTGTTTTTGATTCACTTCGTTTGACTCACTGCTGACAAAATTTTTGAAAAAGCCCTTTGCAGAAGCAATTATGCTTTCCAAACCTCCCGCGGGTTTATTTGCCGCTTCTGAGTCCTTTGACGTTTTCGCTGGAACGGTTTGATCTTCACGTTTTACAACGGCAGCGGCTTCTGGTTCCTTCTTGATGGCAATAATTTTCTCTCTTTCTTTGGTGTCACTTAACAATCTTCGCGGCACAGAAATGAAGAATGTCTTGCGCAAATTGTTGCTAGTTTTTAGCTTAATTTCAGCGCGAAGCTCAACTTGGCGTTTGCAGCAAGCCCTTTGAATAGAAGTGTTGACTTCTTTTCGCTTGATAGGGATTATCTTCACAACAGGCGGTTGCGGCGAAGCGCTTACGTCAAAAGTCGACTGAGTTTTGCGCAGATTATCTGCAGTAGACTCAACTTTTAAATTTTCTACAGATCCTTTCATCCCGGGTTTAATAAAAGATGTTGCAAAAGAAATTTGTTTTGGTGGTGGTGATTTCAATTTTTCGGGTTCCGGCGGTTTCACAACAGTCTCGTTCAAGCTCACGGTCATCTTGACGGGCGGTTTCACAGCCTCTTGCAAATTTATAGCACTAGCAGTCCGCTTGGCTTTTTCTTCTGCTTCTTTTTCCGCAGCTTCTTTTGCAGCTTTTTCTTCCAGCTCTTTTTTCAGCGCCATTTTATTCCAATACTCGATATAGTTGAGGGAAATCTTTTGTGGCGCCACCTTTCGATCCGCCTCAGCCCGGCTGACGTCAGACGCGGAGGTTGCCGGGGAAACGATGACATCCTCGACTGTTGGCTTAGTGATAGCGGCTGTGTAGGCAGAGTTATTAAGAAAGCGACTAGGTCGACCCGTGATTGGATTTCGTCGCACATGGTTGTTGGTTTCGTCCGCACTGGTGCTGCGCCGCCAATCACCACCCTGCACCAACGGCATACCGTCCGACTTTTCTTGACTCAAGAGATTTTTCGACTTCTGCAGTCGTCTTCGTCGGGCTTTTATTCGACATTCGAATGAATCTGAAAATAAAAAAGTAGTATTATTCAGTTCTGAAAACATGTATATAATAGTGTCGCATTTTTAAAGAAGAAGAGTGAGATAGTCTGCAGCCTGCCTGCTCGATAGCGCAGGTAGATGAATAATCTCACTCTTTTTGTCTATAAGAGTATGACACTGTTGTGTACTCTTGGTAGAACTGCGCAAATATTGTCACTCGATGCATATCAACTTGAGTGAAGTATATCTTTTTAATGGAAAATAGCAACAACGATTAATCAAATACTACTAAGTAGCTAAAGTAGCTAGTACATTCATTTATTATTTCATGATGAAAAAGCTGAATGTGCTGAACTTAAAAAAAGCAGTGAGCACTTCGAAAAATTAGTTTTTACAACACGGCCTAAGCAAACACCCGGAAACACCTAATATTGACACCAAACTGATTCATAAACTCAAACAAATCAGCAAAATCACTACGTAATTTTGTAAAGCATAAAAGTTGTGACGCTCTGACTGTTTAAAACTTTTTTTAGCTCTAAACAAAATTTTGTTGCATAAATCACAAAAATTGAAATTCAAACTTCTGGTCGAAAAAGTTTGTCTAATTGTTTCAATGAACAGTGAGAAACAATTTGTCACAGTCATGCATGGCTATCCAACACGGAGACAGTTTTGGCTAAAAATTATGTGAATAATTTTGTAAATAAATACTTGGGTCATATCATCATAGTAACTTTACTGTTTACATATCACAGTTCGAGTTTATAGGTGAAATGGGATATTGTAAGTGTGAATATTTTATTTTCGAAGCAAGTTCTTCAACACTGCTCGATTACTCTTTCTATTGAAGGCATCATTTTACATCACATGCAACAAACTAGCGAGTTTGACGATAGAAGGCAAATATGGCAATCTAATTGTGTAGTGTCGTCAGGGGCCTATTTTTTTACCAGATTAAACGGACTGGACTAGTCCGAGGATGAGAAATCGGACTAAACGGACTAAGCGAGTTAAAACAAGTCAGCGGCTTATTTTTTGTCTGACTCCATTCCAAAACTACCACTGGACTAAACGGACCAGTGCGCTAGAAGTTAAGTCCGTTTAATCCGGAGGTTTTGGAATGGCATTTTTAAGCTTAATTTTTAAACAATTTAGTCAGATTATAATTAACCCTATAATCCGGTAAAGGAATAGGCCCTAGGAGTCGATTTTCAAACTGAAACTGCGTGGCTTAAAGTCTGACCTACAACGCTACAACGCTGCTCAGCTGCTTAAGATTATGCACTCTGAATTATACTTCTAACAGATAAAAATTTGAAAATATATTTAAAATAATCTAGAAGTAATATATTGTGCTATGATAGAGTTCAAATAGATTTTCTTACATTTACATTGAGTTAATTTTTAGCAAAAAAAGAGTAAACCTATGTTTAGATTTAAATTACGTACAAGTCTGTACGATAAATATATGCTATGAAGCTTAAACCCCTTCTTATGGCTACAAAGAAAAGCCACAACTTAAAAGATTGACATTGACTTCTTACTATAATCGTGGCAATAATTGAAGTAGGCTATTCAACGAAGCCTGACGCTGATGTTGAAAGATATAAGATAAATGTCATGAAAACACAATTGACCTAAAGTTTCAAAAATGTTGCCAATTATCTTCTCAATAGTCCTCATGAGAATTTTTAGCAAAACAGCCAGCCCATTGGTGTAAAAATGAAACACATTATGTCGTCAACATTATGAAAAGGGGAACGAATTATCATGATGAGTGAAATACAAGGGGAGGTTGAATATGAACGAATAATAGGGTCAGACAAAAAAGAATGAATTGAAATTATAAAAGCTTCAGAATATTTGAAAAATTTGTCAGTTGTACATGCATTTTAATTTAAAAAAACCCAAAAATTTATGTTAATAGTTTGAGGATTAAGTGGTACATAGTTTGAAAAAATTTTAATAATAAAAATAGTTTGTGAGGAAATTATTCATTTATGCTAACGTGTAAGCTTGAGTTGAACCATTCTTAAACAAATAAAAATAAACAAATAAATAAAGGTTAAAAAATATAATCTTCAAAAAATAGCTGGAGAGTGGACAGCAATTCTAGCATAAATCTTAATATCTTACCGTAGATCAGTTGCACAATAAAAGTCGTTACGAAAGCTGCTATTAAACTGAGGAAATTCGGAAAGCACAGCAGTGTCGCGATAGCGCACACATTATCTATCGTGTTATCTCGGAGGGAGCTCTGTAGATAGTCAGGCATAATTCGTGGGAAGGGGAAAAACCCCCGGGGTAAATTGGGGAGACTCAATTGTAAAGGACAGCCTTTTAGGATAGCTTTAGGAGTGAAAAATAAGAAACTGCCGCTATCTACCTGTTGTCAAACTTATACTAGGTGTCGGATTTTTAAATGAGTAGCACCAACAGGTACGATATTTGCGGTTTGGCATATTTTAAGGAAATTCTAGAGGGTAGCCTCCGGGTCAGATATCTTGAAAATAAGTTTAAAAATTATTTTAAAGCTGTAAGCTATAATGACATTACTATAAAAAGCAGCTAGCTACTTCTGCAGAAGCTTTTTCAAGCCTGAATGCCTTCGCATTTGAACGCATTGCGCGTTGGATGCTGCTCGGGTAAATAGTATTTAGCTACAGCCAAAAGAGAGAATTGAGAAACTCACCGTTTTTAAAATGATCACTATCGGTACAATATACAAACATTTCAACTGACATGACAGAAAAATTTTAAATTTAATAAAACCCCGAAACTTTTAGACGAAATTGTGTTTCTACACTTTTTTGCTCAAACGACTTAACAAAAGAAAGAAGGTAACATTTTTTCAAACAGAACTTGTCTGTAAGCTTTAAACGTTCTTGTTCTAGGAAACTAAAGCTTGTTAGGCTTGAAAAAGTTGTTAAAGACAAAATTTCAGGAAACAACAATGAAGCACGCTAGCAACACTTCGCCACAAATAGCAGGAAACCTAAAAATAGCAAGCACATATTTTGTAGACCATTTTAGGGATCCGAATTCGAAAGAGCTTCTTATAATCGCATACATTTCTGTATAACGCTAAAAAGCTATTCAGCTGTACTTTAATGTGTTGTAGATGCTAACATAAAAATATTACGTAAATTGTGTAAATGTCTTGCGGCTGAGACGATTTTGGGGATCCAACGACCAAAGGAGTAAAGTGGTATGCTATTTTTAAAAAAAATTGATCATATGTGCGCGGAAGCGGACGCTGCTGGTGAGAAAGCTGGTACAATTTTTGGGTAGAAATTGCCTTCTCCCAAACCCATGCCATATCAGATAAACTCGGGTGGATTTCACGAAAGTGGTTTTACTAAACCAATGGTTTTACGTACGTTTTGCATGATTTGCACATAATTTCATTACGAAATACCGAATGATTCGTTACGAATTTCGTAGATTTTCTTAAACCATTGGTTTAGCTCAGTTGAAATTTCAGCAGAACAAAGACCTGCTGCGCTGCAGGTTTAAAATTTCATCTGAGCTAAACCAATGGTTCAAGAAAATCTACGAAATTCGTAACGAATCAGACAATATTTTGTAATGAAATTACGTGCAAACGATGCAAAACGTACGTAAAACCAATGGTTTAGTAAAACCACCTTTGTGAAATCCACCCTATAATGGGTTTGTTTTTGGCATAAAAAATCTCACAGTAAAACAATTCAGCACGAATTTCCTAACTTTTGTTCCACAATCAGCTTTTTGGCACCGGAACACGAACTTTTTCAAACTAGGTTATTAAATTTTGTTCAGCATTTTCATGCCAAAAAACAATATATGTAGTATTTCAGTTAAACATAATATAGGTATGATTTCTAAAGCATAAACAAAAAACCACATCCAATGTTACTAAAATAGCTGACTATGAGCTGTAAACTATTTTGTATTTATTATTATATATTATACTGAAATAATCCGTATAATACGTTGGTACTCGTAATATGCATCGTAATGAGTATGGACATGGAGTATATATGTATATATATATATACTTCAAGAGAAACTGGCAAAATTTATACTTTTACTGGTATTATTTTAAGTCGCATTTGTAAATACCGTTTTTTGTAGATGCGTTCAGTCAAATATTAATCAGCTTGAGAATTTGCAAACAAAGTTTCAAATTTACGCAAATTTCAAGTATTTTTGTCATTACGATCAAAAATTAATTTACGCAACCAATTCACGATTGGTTTCGTTTTTTTTAAATGTGTCATCATATCTTTTGTCACAAAATATGCATCTATTAATTATTTTAGTACTAGAAAAATGGCTGACAGGTGGTTAAAAATGCCAAAGAATGACACTTATAGAAGAAACTAAAAAATTATGCTAAATTAACACTTTAACTTTAGCAGCGTAACTAATTAATTTTACGTCTGGCACTGGCAGACACGGCATACTTTGTTTTTGTTGTTAATAGATTTTTAAAAATACAGAATTTACTTCTGCTGTTGAGCGTCAACAAACGTAACCCTCTAACGGCCATAAGATATGTAAGTTGCATAATTGCTGATATACTCCCAAAAATAATTCAGGTTTAATTTTTGTAAAAAATGACTGATTCACCTTGTGAAAAATTATTTCTTGTCTGGAGACTTATTCTTTATTGTTCTTATCTTTCATTCAGCATGTTTAAAAACACACATGACAATTGTACAGACAGACACAATACTGAATTGTGTCCGAGGATGCGTTACACGTACGCACTGAAAATACAGATGTATCAAGAAAAGAAAAACAATTGTTTCCTTGAGAACTATAAAAAGTTGAACGCATTCACGGTACTGCAAGTTTATCAACTTTGGTATAGCAATTTTAATGACTGCGAGCCGTTACAATGATTAATTAGAATAGCTACATCACAGTGGTCAAAAAAGATGATAAAATAAAACAATGACGACATTTTGATTCATATCAGAAAGGTTTTAACCGTTCAGGTCAAAATTCACAAAGCCAACTTCAATCATACCGGTATGTGAGAAGCTACCATTTCAATTTCAGCATGCTGTGTTGATCAGTCAGTAAAACAGAGCCGCTAGATCCTGTTCAGAATTGGATTCAAGAAACTGTTTGAATAGTTATAGAAAATTCTCTTTTCGAATTCTTAAAGTTTCGTGATTCAAAAGGTCTAAAATTCCATTTTTATTTCAAAATTTATTGTCTATTAACACGAAATGAATGTTAACTCCCTTGGAGCGTGTTGAACCTTTGAACTTGACAGTGTTTGAGTGATACAAAGACTTGCTACAAGATAGTATACCTACCATGAAGTGAAATAACTAAATAAAAGTACAATTGAGTAATGTTATTGAATCTAAATTAATAATAATTATTATTACCTCTATTAGAATACTTGTGACCTTTGTCTTTACCTGGATTTAGGACCTCTTCATTATATGGTTAACCCGTGGATGAATTAACACGTTATTTGTTATCATAAAGTTGAATTAACCATGGTTAAGAGCGTACTTAATATGCTCATAACCATAATATATTATAGGCGACCCATGGTTAAGATAACCATAACTAAAAGATAACTATATCTAACTTAACTAGGGTTAATCATATCAAAAGTCATCATATGAGGTTTTACATAAACATTAACATACATACATCCTACTTATGCATGTATATATATATATATATATATATATATATATATATATATATATATATATATATATATATATATATATATATATATATATATGACTGACTTTCTGTTAACTTCAACCTCCCTTTGATACGATTTTGGAAAGGTTTTTCGATTTTGCTCTAATTTGCATATTTGGTACCCACAAGTGTGCGATCAACATACATGTAGTCGGTTTCATTCTAACTGCTTTGTGCAGTCAGCAATTAGCCTTCAAAACTTGGTGACTCGCAATTTTTGGGTGAAAATTGGTGTGTTTCACTTCAATGGACTTTCTGCGTTTCAGCGTGCACCAAAACACTCACTAATGTCCACGTGTAATAACCAGTAGTTGGTCTACCACTTGGTATATCCAACTTTTCTGGGTACACTCTAGCAAATTTTTCGCACCCACGACAACTTGTCAAATCACCTCTATTTTTTTTGCCAAATTTCATGTTTTTACTCAAATTTTTTGTAATAGGCAAGAGCAACGCGATTTTATTTTTGATATTGGTTGACTAACATCCGATGTATGTGTACAAAAAAAATCAACTCGCTAGCGACGTGCGTTTTTAGTTTTTTACACGCTTATTTGAGACCCATTCGATACAGCCTACAGTTGATTGTATACACTGTTACCTTTATGTTCACCACGTTAATATCGGACTATGGCTGAGATATTAGGCGTATATGCTTTACTTTAGATGTACTTTAAGCTCCATATACGGTTGATAATACAAGTTCAGAAATTTGCTTCGTACTATCGATTTTATGCAGCTAACAGTACATGCACCAATGACTATTTGAAACATTTCGTTCAATGCAATAATTTTCGACGCAAAGGACAACGCCATTTTATTTTCAATATTGGTTGACCAACATTTGATGTATGTGTCCAAAAAAAATCAACTCGCTGGCGACGTGCGTTTTTAGTTTTTTAACGCTTATTTGAGACACATTCGATACAGCCTACAGTTGTTCTCCTGTTCCCGCTTGGCGTTTCTCCCCCCAGTATTTATGTATGCAGCACACCAACTGAAACATTTGATACCTTTACGTTAACCACCCTTTTAATATCCCCGGACTATGGCATTAGGCTATTAGGCGTATGTGCTTTACCTTAAATGTATTTTAAGTTTCATACACGGTTGATAATACAAGTTTAGAAATTTGCTTCGTACTATCGATTTTATGCATCTAACAGTACTTAAACCAATGACTATTTGGAATATTGTCCTGCAACTTTTTTAACTTTTGCACTTTTAAGACGCAACGCATTTCACTTTTTGTTATCGGTTGGCAGACACATAATATAATATGTCTGCAGAAAAAAAATCAAGTCGCTGTGGGCATGCGTTTTATCAAACTTTATGCAACAACCCAGTGACGTGCTGAAGTAAAAATGCAGTGTAAACAGTAAATTACGACCTGCGTTTACAGCCCCGAAATTTTGTTGCAGAAACTTAAAGGTACAATGTGTTAGCGCACCTATAGATAACGCATTTTAAATGTTGCAAGCGAGCTACTAATGCACATAACAGTTCTGCAATAACTTAGCAGTTAACTAAAAACTAGAATTACAAGTCAAGAACGTCGTATCGTTTCGAAATTTAACTGAACTATCCTGTATTTACGCCAGTGTCTAAATTTTTTTCTAATTTTGGAGAAACATGACTGCCGTTCTTAAAGCTACTAGTTTTTTTGTATTGTCATTCTGGACCATTCACATGTGGGTCCAGGGAGCTTTGGTGACAATTAATGAAGTGAACACTGCAACACATGGTCAAATAGCTGATTGGTTCATTGAACTACGGTATGGAGATGCCTGCATGTTCAAGCGCGGCAGGTTTAATGATACAAGTAAAGGACCGTCTTTGCAGGACTATTATTTGTTGGTTGCTCATGGAAATGGCCGTATTTCTTTGGTGATGAACATAAGCAGTGGATTTTTTCCATTTGATGCAAGTTTCCTAGCTATTGGTCCGAATCTCGGCGGGCAAAACTACTTCAGTATTACGACCAATCCGCCTTTATACTGGGTAAGTGAATGCCTTGGCATTTTTTTAAATTTATAGGCTAGCTGGTCTTTTTAATGTATAATTGCGTATATACCTTTCAAATCATGCGTGTGTTTTTACACCAGTACCTCTCCTTTTTCACGCCTGACGGTAACCCCTCTTCTCTCCGTATGGAGCGAATTTTGGAGGGTTCTTTCCTCCCATCCTACCATGTATACCTATTATGTTAATTACGGTTTTTGGCTTTACTGTTTCTTTGAAGCAATTTGAGGGAGCCAAGCAAAAGTGACACACAGTGATAAAGAAAAACGGAGCAATTTTGTAAACTTATCGTCATCATTGACATTTTTATTAAGGAGAATAGTCACAACCTTTATTGGCATCCGTTTTTGAAGAAAGGTGATGAGTATGTTGTCGGAATTGTTCTGCTCAAGGCTGACAGTACATCAATTATTGAAAAGCTGCTAAATCCTGAAAACTCAAATTTTCTCACTGCTGATGCAATTGGATTTCTAGCAAGTGCTAAACCCAGGACCTGATCATCTATTGGTAGAAAAGCGAACGAGGCTTGCGAATACTTCACAAAATAGTTGGCGAGTATTCTTACTTGAAGAATTTGCAGACATTAAGAGAATGGGACACTGGATCGCGGAGGAAATATTTAGACCTTTCTATAAATAAGTGTGGAGACTTGTTAACACTTTCGTCAGCGTTCAATTCATCCGCTTTTTTCTTGGATATACCAACTCCAGGAACGCCTAATCTTTGTAGAGGTTTTTCGATTTAACTTTGAAACGTTTATGAACAAGTGTGACTCACAACTCCTCCCGTCTGCAAATAACAGTTGCGGCTTGCCATGTAATTTTGGTAAAAATCATTCAGCTAAAGCTAAAAGCGTGTATCGTCGCCGAAACAAATTTTTTTATTAAGCATTTGCAAAACTCGACTTAGGCTACTTGTCCAAAAAGCGCACCAGATGCCAAATTCGCAATGCATTTGGAATCTTTGGCCTGACAATTGCAAAACACTTGAAGAGCTTTTGAACAAGGACTGCTAAAACTTTTAATGAAAACGAAACCTTGCTTTTGTTCGAAATTTTTAATTGAAATATCTCGTGAAATTCCTCCTGGAATGGCTACAGCTTCTAACTTTGCAGCTTGGGGATTCGGTAGTGGTTTGTTGTCCGTAGTGAGGTTTGGATTGGGTTCAGTATTTGGTTTCTTGCTTGGAAAGTTGTTTGTTACAATCGAAAACACCATTAGCCTGTCTTTATCAGTTGGAAGTGATTCCATTTTTGGAAATCTCGCTGACTTACTGGGTGATCTATTAGATAATCTCGATTTTAATGAATTAGATTTTGATTTTCACAAAAGCAGTGAGGAAAAAGACGAAAAAAGCACAGAAAAACAAAACGCTACAGAAGTAAAAAAAGAAGAAGATAAAAAGCAGAAAAGTGGTGATAATGATATTCCGGAAGATGCCAAATGCTTTTTTTCTTTACAGCTTAAACATAATACAAACCTACTCCGTGTGCAGATAGGGAAACAGATGGTGCTCAGTTGGTTAGAATATCATCGTTGATTCACAGTGAGCCAACCGATACTCGCTACAATGCTGACGCAGCTAATGAAGCTGAACTTGTTTTGGCTCGTAGCGATGGCATTTTTTATGACAACTGGAATGATCCAAATGTTCGCCAGGCATTGGAAGATGTGTTTATTTGCCGCAAACATTTGGCAGAGTTCGGAACTAGTTGGCACTTGCAGCCAATCAACAAATATGTCCGACAAGTAGAAAATCGACTCAATCAGCGGCAACACGTATGCAAAATGCCAGAGTTTTCTGGATTTGCCAAACACAAGACCAGAGTGTTTGTTGGAGTTCGTCCTCCACGAGTTTTGTCAGTTCAAGACGCAAAAGTTTTGCTTCAAACAAAGCAGGTTTTGGTGCCAGTTGGTGCTCCAATGTGCAAGAAACACAGTAAATTTCTAGACGACCTTCGTGCAGAATCTCGTGTCTACCACAAAGGCTACTGTTTTGGTCCTGTTCCAATTGTTTCTTTTGCTGAAACACCTGAACTGCAAAAAGGCGCCGAGTTCAGCCTATCATGCAGCACCCAAGAGTGTTGTTTTGAACTGCAGACTGCAGGTGAACGTGATGCATCAGCGGCATTAAGTGAGCAAGACAAAGAAATACAATCCCATGTCCGCGAAACAGCGAAACTTGCAGGAATAAACCATTAAAATTCACACCTGGCAGATTTTCTGACTTATCAGAAACAACACGTCGTTTGTATCTGGGGTCCCTTCGTCAATTTTACAATATCCTTAGCGACTATATTGCTAAAGAAAAGTCTGACGGGGTCAAAGCTTTATGTTATTAAATGATCAAGACAGCATATGGTACGGGTCATCGGAAAAATTGGAACAAATTTTGCTTGAGTTTTTAGAGTCATTTTTACTTGCAAAGACAAGTTTCGAGCGAAAACAAATTTTGTCTTTGATTGCTCCGACCAGTTAGATCTCCAGCTTCAGCGGTACATACCTGGCCTATCTTTTATTTTTCAAAGAAGCCCGTAAATACGCTAAAAAGGTATGGCGCCGGACAACATGTTGAAACGAAAGGCACTACAAAAGTTAAGTTTGACTCAAAAAAGTGGAATATTTTGTCTCCTGGTTGACGTCACCTTCGGTACTTGTCGACATCCCATACGGTAAAGCAGAAGTTAAAGATACCAGTGGCGAAACTTTCAGCATACCCAAAGTAGTTAGAACAATGCGAAACGAGAGGCTTGTTCGACAGTATCAAAGTTTCTTACGCGAAAATGGCCTAACAGAAATCTATTCTCTTTCACGCAGCAGTTTGTTACGAATTTTAGAATGCTGCACAGCAACAACTCGGAAATCTTTACTGGGTTTGGATTATTACAGCTATGCGGGGCTGGAAGGTTTTGATACTTTGAGAAAAATTATTTCTGATCTAAACGGCGTAAGTGGTGAATGGAAAAAAGAAAAACAAACGTCGCTTTTGGAAGCTAAGAACTATTTACGATCGGACTTTAAATTACATAACGCTGAAACCCGAGTCCCATGGTTCCAGACCACTGTCAAAAACATGCTCTTAGTGATCCTGTCAGTTCTTTGCTGTTCTACGGCTGTAATCATGAGCATAAGTACCGCTGCACTCGATGTGAGGCTTTGAAGCAAACGTTGGGAGAAATTCAAACAGCAGCGTCTTTGGCTCGCAATTTCAGACAGACGAAATGCGCAAAGTCACCTTGTACAAAACTAGATCAAGCTCTAGAAGACATACAAAACTGGAAAGCACACATCCTACGCGCTGCTTATCAAGCCTTTACGAAGGCAAGAACTGTGGAACAAATGAGTGAAAATGACGTTTATATTACATTAGATTGGGCGATGAAGTGGTTATCGTCAGCTGGAAGAGAGGATCAAAGGTCTTGGTTTGCAAAAAAAGGAATATCGTGGCATATTTCGGTTGCGTTTTGCAAGCTTGATCCCTCTGCTATCGAATATGATGGTCCTTGGAAGCAACAACCTTCCGGGTATTATTCGCGCACGTTTGTCCATGTTTTTGACTCTGAAACGTCGCGGAGAATGGTCCCACTGTTATATCGATAATAAGACACGTTTTAACCGCTATCAAAACAGAACTGCCATGGATAAAATACGCTCTTTTACGTAGTGATAACGCAGGCTGTTATCATTGTGCCACAACGGTAGCTTCCATGTTTACTATGTGGGATCATGCTTCCGGTTCAAGTTTTGCAGTGGTCATTCAGTGAGCCCCAAGCGGGTAAAGGGGCTTGCGATCGTGCAGCCTCTTACATTAAGAGGCAAGTTCGTATGTTTGTCGAAGAAAACAATTCAGCCAAAAATGCAGAAGAATTTATTAGTGCGGCTGGATCTTACGGGGGAATTAAAGGCATGTCTTTTTAAGGGTACAAAATAAATAGTGTTTTCATTATATTTTAATACTTATTTCATTCAAGTGATTAAAATATAATTAACTTAGTTTGTCAATTTTAAGATTATACATTTATTTAAAGTTGAAAAATGGGGTGCCAACCGTTAAAAAACGTTTGGTCACTGCTAAAAGCTTAATTAAGTTAACGACAGTAACAGCTTTTTAGGCATACAGGAAAAGCTGTACCTGAAATAGGGCCAAAACGAGGTGTATGAAACTCATACATTTATACAAGTATTAAAAAAAACAAGAATAATTGCTGCAAGCAAGGTATGTTTTAGCCAGGCAATTGCAGACATCTAGAGAGTTGTAAATAGTACGATCAATAAAAAATTGGACAGTTTTAACTTCTGTAAAACATGACAACATACTCTTTGTTTGTTTTATAGAGGCTATACCGAGGTGAATACTGCAAGTGCCGGTGCGAAACCTCCGAAAATACCGGGAATTTTTAATTATTATTATTTCAAATTTTTGCACGAAAGAGTGTCAGATGGAATAAATTTGAAACTATTAGCATGGCGACATGAAGACATCGGACAAGGGATTGAGGTGCCCAAGAAGTTCTGGCTTTTTAAAGAAACTCAAGCAATGTTTAAAGTCACTGGAGAAAATCATTATCAAAACAATGCACCTAGTTTTTTGATTTGGAAATATTTTCCTATGGCTGATGATGAAAATCATTTTCATATAGCTGTGGACGAAGTAGAGGAAGAAAGAGAATCACGAAACTCAGAAAATGTAAATGATCCTTTATTTTCTTGCCCAGAGCAAGGATGCAGCAAAGAGTTCCAAAAATTTGGAAATCTTGAAAGGCATTTGGCTATTGGATCACATACATTTAAACCGGAAAAGATCACTTTGCAGGATGTAGCCATTTCTGCGTATGCGAAAAATTTAGAACGGATAGTTTATAATCCTTTAATGCCACAGTTACAGGTAACTAGTCAAGGCCGAATGTGCTTTTATGATTTTATAAGATTGATTGTAATGCGTAGGCATGAAGTGTAATCAGTTATACTTAAATTTGGGTAAGTCACGTATATATATTTAAAAGAATAGCCCATCTTTTCAGTATTTTTCTTTTATTATCTTAGATTCAGAAGTGCACTTATCCCGAGCAGTGACGACCCCTAGGCTTTATTATGTTTCATAAAATTATTGTAATTTTTTTTAAACTGTCAGTGTAAACTTTTGAGGATGTTATGTTAATGGCCAATAAAATAGTCAATTTCAATTTCTTATTTTTTTAAGGAAGCTATCGTTGATACGGAAAATGAGCACAGCCAAAATTCTGAGTCACCCAGCGGCTGGGCTCTTCCTAAAGCTCGAAGAAATAAGCGATTTAATGAAAATCAACTAGAGTATCTAGTCGAAAAATACAATAAAGGCAAGCAGGGACAATGGGTTGACCCAAAATTATTAGCCCAACAAATGCCGCATGAACGGAGAGAAAATGGCGAAATCAGATTTCAACCCGATGAATATTTAACCTGGCAGCAAATTGCTTCCTACTTCAGTCGAAAAGGTCAACGAAACAGGGCTACTGCTTCATTTGAAAATCTGAATGAAAATGACCCAGAAGAAATCAGTAATGATGCGTATTTAGACGAACCCCATTATGAAGGTCCTGACGAAGAAATACGTGAAACTCTTCGCCGAAGCGACTGCGCCACATAGTTGATTGTATACGTTGCAGAGTAAATCTAACTTATTTAAAAAACTAACCTTAACTCTCTGGATTTATTAAAATCAAGAGTACATGATAGGGAAGAGTATGACACTCTTCCCTATTATGTACTCTTGTTAAAATTAATAATGAAATTTATTAAAATTGAATTTTCGCGAAACGTTTATCAATAATATGTATTCAAATACAGTAACAATAAGTTGAGTCAATTAACACTAAGTCTGAAATAAAACCGCATTGAAAGAAACTTTCCAAATTGTCATTGGTTTAAGTACTGTTAGATGCATAAAATCGATATCGATAACAAATTTCTGAACTTGTATAATCAAACTCATATGGAGCTTAAAGTACATGTAAGGTAAAGCATATACGCCTAATATCTTAGCCACAGTCCGATATTAAGGTGGTGAACATAAAGGTATCATTGCATGCATTCTACTGTAAGCTGTATCGAATGGGATAAGCAAAAACGTTAAAAAGGCACGTCGCCAGCGAGTTGATTTTTTCTGCACACATACACCAAGTGTTGGTCAACCAATATCAAAAATAAAATGGCGTTGTCCTTTCTGTCGAAAATTATTGCATTGAACGAAATGTTCCAAATAGTCATTGGTTTAAGTACTGTTAGATGCATAAAATCGATAGTACGAAGCAAATTTTTAAACTTGTATTATCAACCGTGTATGAAACTTAAAAAACATTTAAGGTAAAGCACATACGCCTAATATCCTAGCCATAGTCCGATATTAAGGTGGTAAACGTAAAGGTATCACTGCCTACGTTGCTACTGTAAGTATTATCGAATGTGTCTCAAACAAGCGTTAAAAAACTAAAAACGCACATCGCCAGCGAGTTGATTTTTGAGTCACCAAGTTTTGAAGGCTAATTGCTGACTGCACAAAGCAGTTAGAATGAAACCGACTACATGTATGTTGATCGCACACTTGTGGGTACCAAATATGCAAATTAGAGCAAAATCGAAAAACCTTTCCAAAATCGTATCAAAG